>PVJA010000476.1:22500-171164 GCA_004027025.1 Myocastor coypus
TCTGTTGGGAAAGGGTCATCAGGGCTTGCCCAGCTAGTGCTTCCCAAGCTTGCCAGCAGGGACACCAACCGGCCTCATCTACCTCCCCGCTCTGGCTTGCTGGGGCTGAGGCTTCATCTGAGGCTTCATCCGGTTGGCGACTGTGGCTACTGTGCCTCTGTTCCTTACGAGACGGTGGCCTGCAAGGACCCTCTGCACTGCTCCCTGGCCGGCAGGTGGCAGGTGGGGCTGACCCATGCCGCACTCAGAATGTCCCCTGCTGAGGTCTCTGGCCTGCCGCTTGCTTCCTGCTGCCTTGGGATGACACTGAATGTAGATTCACTGCAGACAGCTTCCTTGGAGCTGGCCCTTCATAGATGAGGAAGACAGTTGCCACCTATGTTCTTGGTTGCCCTCTAGTAACAAATACCACAATGCTCGTGGCCTTGACAGACTGCCCACAGTGCCACTAGATACCCTGACACATGCTGGTAGACACAGCCACTCACTCAGAAGGCTGAGGCAGGAACATCACAGGTTCTAGACCAGACAGGGGACTGTGGTAAGACCTGGTCCCAATAGATAAAAACATGCTGGGGCTACAGCCTCATGCGCAAGTGCCTGCCTCCCATGGGTGGAGCCCCTGCACTGCCACTACCTCGAACAGCACAAAACAAACACCTATGACTGTGACAGGAGTGTGAGCGGTCACACCGTCACTCTTCTGGAAGGATCCGTGTTCAGACCACCACCTATCACATGGGTCACAGGTGGGGCAAGCCATGCAGTGGCTGCTCCTGGGGGGGAGTCCACTGCAGTCCCACCCAGCACCCCCATGCCACAGGGACCGCAGCACAGATGACTGGAAGATGAAGCGGTAAGGCCATGAGAAACGGACGGCTGAAACACAGGAGGCAACGCACCCAAAAGGCAAAGGGGTGCATGTGGGGGCAGGGCCTCTGCCCACCCTGCCCCCAGTCAGCCGGCTTCCTCTGTCCCACCTCTCCCCCTGACAGCAGTGGAATGCCCTGTCCCCTGTTGGGCTCCATAATGAGAAGCGCTGTCAATCACAGCTCCATTAGCCTGGACAGACTTTCACTTCCTGAAACAATTTATTGGATTCCCAGAAGCAAATGGGCCTTCTTCCTTTTCAGCTCTGTTTTTAGGGAGCTATTCAGAGGGAGTGTGTGTCCCTTCAGTCCCTGCTGGGCAGCCTTTGTTTCCTTCATTTACTCATGGAAGCAGTTTCCTGAGTTTACCTACCTCCTCTGTCCCGGGCTTCCCCAGTGTTTGCCAGAACTCTCCTCCACTGCGCAGCTGCTGCACAGAACCCACCAGCTGTTTCCAGCTACTGAACCAGGGAGCGGTGAGGTTTGATTGGCAGATTTTTGGAGGGTGGCAGGGCAGCGAGTGGGGGAGGGGAGGCACACACTTGGAGAATTAAAATGAATGCAAAGCAAGAGGGCACGAGAGCCAGCAGGGGTGGGTGCCGGGAGATGCCTGCCCCTCTACCACTCCTCCTCCCTGCCCCCCTGCCACCGCCTACTGCCCAACGCTGCTGCCTACTGCCCCCAGCTCATCCTCCGCTGGGAAGCTGACCAGCTCTACAGAAAGTGGTTAAAGATCCTCCCACTACGATTTCATCTGATGGATAATGGCATTTTAAAAAAATACGCATTCATAACAGTTACGGCGTCCGCGCTGATGACAGTGAAGTTTTGCTGGGCTAAAATTTCCAACTATTTAAAATACTGATGTGTCTAACATACAGCGACACTACTGCCCACAGAGTTTGAAAGATCCGTATATCTTGTGGCTTCTGAGCTGAAAAAAGAGGACTCGAGATCACATAAAATAATATTTCCCTTCTGCTGCTCTTCTCCGAGAATAATGGACGCCCGACACCTGCCCCTGCGTGGGAAGGTGCCCCTCCACACATCAATCAGCTTAACTTTTAACCTGGGAACACAGGCTGCAGTGGCGGGGACATAGGCTGCCTTTTGAGAGTTTCAAGTCAACAGTAAGTTGGGGGGACATGAGCGCCACCGAGATCCAGCCAGGACAAAGTCAGGCAGCCAAGTAAGAAACAGTGTCTATTAGGCTAATTTAATCACTGAATACTTTACAGATGAATTAGAATTTAGAATCCAATTATTCCCCACATTTGGCCTGTCAGAGCCTGGGCAGGGGCAGGAAGAGGAGAGAGGACCCTCTCCGGATCCCAGGCCGTGGTGACAGCAGAGAAATGACTAGTCTGATGGGGAGCTCTGCCCTCACATGCCCCACCCACAGGGCCCAGGATGCTCAGCTTTGTTATCCTGACGGACAGCCCCTGCCCCTGCCAGGAGCCCCAGCCGGCACTCCCAGGATTCCCTGTCCACAGCGCTGGCGCCCGCCAAGCTAACCACTCCTGGGCAACTCACAGGCCTGGAGCCCTGGCGGTGCGCCACAGGTCAGCACAGGGACCCTGGACAGGTGCTGGTTGGGGCCCTGCCCTGCCCTCTCAGCTCCCTGCTCTCCTGAGGCCTGCACTGCCTTTTATGGACAAAAAGGTTTTCTGGGGCCCGAGAAATGAGAGAAGAGCAGAGGCCAGTGCCTCCTGGCCCATGGGAGGTGGGTGCGGTCTGCTGCCCCTTGAGAGGGGAAACTGAGGTAGTTTCACTGTGTGGTGCTCGCCTGGCCCTCACAGCATCCCGTGCCAAGCTGATCCATGCAGACAGCTGGGTGGGAGGTAGGGGCAGGGATAGAAAGTGAGCTTTGGAATTTGTTCATCCATGTTGCACAGAGCCTGATACTCCTACGAGAGCCAAGCTGAGCTTCCCCTCGCTCTGTCCATGCAAGGCCAGTTCGGGCAGCAACAGAACTGGGTGAGCACAAACTCTGTCAACTGATATGCGAGTTTTAAATCTTTCTTCTTGGTTTCAATGATTTAAAGCTCAACAGCTTTTCCTGAAAGAGAATGGTCGAGAAAGGAATCTTCTTTCATTTATTTTTTTATTTTTGATTGTGAGCTACATGGTCTTTGGGGAACAGTACTACGCAGAGGCCCTGTGTATCCTGCCCAGTTTGCAAGGCTGAGGAATCTCCCACATTTCAACTGCAGAGCTGGGATGTTGGGGGAAAACCGCTGCTTGCGATTCATCCTGGAATGATCTGTGTGGTGGGGAGCAAACTAAAGTACCACACGGTGAAACTACCATGCGAGCAGGCCATGGGGCTCAGTACAGCTATTTAAAATGGCTGAAGAGACAGCCCCAACCATGGGCTGGGTGATGAGAACTGCTGCCTGCCGGGGCCTCCCTGGTGGTCGCGGAGGAGGAGGGGACCTTGGCGTTTACACACCACAGGGGTTTTATGGCGGGGGTGCTTCCGGCTGGCTGAGCAGTGGGTACCGACCCCCCAGACTTTGTGAGCCCTCCTGCGCATTTCTCCCACCTGGCACACAAAGGCTCCTTATTATCCTTTAATGACTTACTGAGCAGGACCACTCCCTGCCAGTCCACTAGGGCCCGTGCATGCGCGTGCGTGTACGCGCAGGCGCACATCTGTGTCTATCTCTCCTTTCATTGAGGGCAGGGCATTGGATGGTATCTCAGAAGAAGCATTTCTTCTTTTAGGATAACTGATGGCAGCTCATAAAAATGCCTTTTTTTTTTTTTTTTATCGACTTGTCCACTCATTAAAAAACAAAACAGACAACATTCACACTTTGTTTTGAAAAATTTTTCCGTGTACTGCATTTAGGTAAGAACAAAAATCCGCTTCATTAAAATGGCAGGACCTCTACCTAGGTAGCGTCGTGAGAGCCTCTCCCTTTGGGGTCATCACCTCTCCCTTTCACCTCGTGCAATGCACCTCCACCAGTGTTTTCTCACTAATGGAAGCTCGCAGCGTGGCTGAGCGAAGCTGAAAACTGCTTGAAAACGAATGGGCTCTGGACGGAAGGCGGTAGGAGAATCACTCACAGCAGTGCTGAGTCCACTCCATGGCTCCAGACACCCCCATCTCCTCCTTATGACAAAAGGAGAATCCTTCAGGGATCTTCTGGTCAGAGAAACCCCAGTCTTCACAGTCACGATGTCAACGTGACCCTGGAAGGCAGATGGCACTTCCCGCAGCACACAAGCTCACAACAGCAACGTTGCGGGGGACACACAGGCCCCCAAAACCTAAGACTAAACTCAGGTCACTGACAATAGCCACCCCTCGGCGAGTCCACTGCACCCTCGAAACAGCAGGCGGCAGGTTATGTGTCACTGGCTGCAGGCCCTCAGGGTCGCAGCCTGCCTGCCCGTGGCTAGCCCGTAGGGAATCACCTTCCTTTCTGGAAGAATCGATGTGGGGAGAGGCTCTGCCTCCATGTGACCCAGTGGGCAGCAGCCTCGTGGCAGGACTTGGTCCTCAGCTCCCGCCACATGCCTAATTAATGACCTTGCTGGTCTCAGCTGGAAGAGCTGAGCTGGGGGTGATTAATTAAATTAGCTGGCAGAGGAAATTACAGTGGAAAAGCCAAAGTTTGATTGCTCCATAATTAACCGCAGTGCAAATAATATCTGCATCTATAACTTCCAGCGATGAGATCAGAAGCCAATTGAATCTGGCACTGATTGAAGCTGTAAATATCCCGTGGTGAAGAATGATAGGTTTGTTCTAGAGGGAAAACTCCCAGAAATGGACATGCAGCAAATGGGATCAGGGGAAAGGGGCGCCAGAGGGAAGGGTGGGACCGAGCCTCACCTTCCAAATGGCCTTTTCCCAACTCTCAGACAAGCCCCGTTTCTTTCCGATTAGCTACAAGGCCTGCCATCCCCGACATCCGTTTGACACCACCCCGCGGATCTAAGCGCGCATGCGCACAGCCTGCCCCTTGCGCATTCCAGGGATTAAAACCCAGCGAGAAAAGAGCTGGGCAACCAACAGGAGGGGGTTGCTGTCGTCTCCCCGAGGAGGATGCGTTCTGTTTCGACCACCACGCACCTGCACTAGGCCGCTCTTCTCCATGATGGCTCCCCCCATAACAATTGTGCATCTAAACTATGGTTTCACTAGCAATTGGAGCATACTGAAAAGAAAAATGTGCTCTTTACGTAGGATTGCCTTTGCCCAAAACAAAAAACCAAAGACAGCCTCGCAGAACTCTCAGCAGAGGGAGCATTTCTTTGCTGCCAGCTGTGCATTGCCACTAGTGACTGGCTTCAAGGCCCAAGCCCTGCATCGCTTACCTGAGGAGCTCTCCAAGTA
The DNA here is from genome assembly GCA_004027025.1 of Myocastor coypus. NCBI lineage: Eukaryota > Metazoa > Chordata > Mammalia > Rodentia > Myocastoridae > Myocastor > Myocastor coypus. The sequence goes on from PVJA010000476.1 coordinate 27,721, forward strand.
AGGGCTGGCGGCTGCAGACCAGGGGGGTGGCATTTGCCAGCGACTGGTCAATAGCAACCTGGCTCCATCTGGATGCCTCAGAGTGCTTCCGCTGTTGAAATGTGACTTACAGAACGCACAACAAGACCTCTGCACAGAGCCGCCCTCTTAGAAAATCGGAGGAATGCAACTGTGGCAGGCAAGGCGAGTCTTCTTACTCTCATTTTCCTCAGGTACGAAGGTTGGGGCTCGGGGTGGTGCGCCGGGGTCCAGGATACCGCCCCTGCCCAGGGCTCCATCCGTAGACTGGGCAGAGACCTGCCCTCAAGTACCACGAATCTGGGGTAAAGGAAATAAGTGGGCAGGGCTGCGGCTGGTGCGGCTGGGAGAGGGCACGGGGTCTGTTACAGAGCCCAGGGTACCGGAAGAACGTGGCAGGTGGCGACTGGTGCAGGCACGTCCACATTCTCATCCCAGAACCTGTGACCATCTGGTCTGACATGGACACGTGACTGTTGATGTGCATCAAGGACTTGAGGGACAGGTGATCTTGGGTCACTGGTTCTCAGGAGGGGGAAGCAGGAGCCACAGAGCCAGCGGCTGGGGACCAGGGGCAGCCTCTGGAAGCTGGAGACAAGCAGACAAGCAGCACTCGGGAGGGCAGAGACGGGGCACAGCCTGGGACTCAGTTCCTTTACCCCATATTCGTGGTACTTGAGGGCCCACGTGGGACTTCTGACTTCCAGGCGTGCTAGAGAGCACAGCTGTGTTACTTTAGACCCTGCAGCACCAAGGGAGGAAAGAAGGCCGAGCAGGTACAGGGGGGGACGCTGGGCACTTTCCTGGCAGCTCCTGGTGACACCCGCAGAGCCCAAGGGCCCCCAGACTCACTGGGGTGGGAAAGAGCTCACTAGAGCCTCCTGCAGGTCCCTCAGTCCTTCCAGCGGGGGCTTGGGCTGTCTGTGTTTCTGAGAACCTCCAGGCATGTGCACAACACTCAGGCTTGGGGGACAGCGACAGCGCACAGCAAAGGGCGCACAGCAAAGGGCGGCTATGCCCGTAAGGAAATGTCTGGGCTCCCCAGGCTCAGGGCTCCTGTCCCGCAGTGTCACAGCACTTGTGGAGGGACCGCAGGGTGCTGCACAACGGGGCCCGGGCAACAGACACAACTACTGTGAGCCTCGCTTCAGCTGTGACCCAGAAGTCTCACGCGTGAGCCACCTCTATGACACTGTGCTGGGGCACCTGGGGGGCAACTTTCGGCCCTTTGCATCCTCACCTCCCTGCCTTGAACGTTGTGTTTAGCATAAGCAAAGAATCGGAGCCTGCACAAGACGCACCCGAAAATGTCTCATCTCAGCCCTCCTGCACCACGCAGCTCCAAGGCCAAAGGCACAGCGTTAGACATGACCGGTTGGGGGCCGAAGGCCACAGTACCCCTGGGGGAAATACTGCTCTGTGGTCTTCCAGTGGTGCTGGGTGAAGCCATAGGATGCCATAGGATGCTCTGCCCCTGCGCTACATCCTCAGCTCTAAAAACAATGCTGTCCAGGACTTATGTGATGCCAGAGAAAGATGATCATGTGGACCGCAACCAAGGTCTAAAGTTGTTTTGAATGCAAATTAAAAAAAAAAAAAAAAAAAAAAACTGGCAGAGGAAGACTATGCTACTATCAGGGGTCCTGGGCCACACAGGAGGTGCTGAGCAGAAACGGGCGAGGGCACAAAAATTCATCCGTACTTACGCCTCTGCCCCACTGGCTGGACTGGCCTTGCTATACTTCCGGTCAGGTCAGCCTGCCACCCTATTAGATTCTCTAAGGAGTGTGGGTCCCGCTGTGGATTCCCCGCGCAACGACTTCAGTTGTGTAGTGCACTTAGTCACCCCAGAGTGTCCCTCCTTCCCACTCCCGTGGAGAGGCTGCCAGGCACGAGATGCTTCTCGGGGTCTGAACCTTGACGGCCACTGTCGCTATACACGATGGAGCAGATACTAACCATTTCGGGGGCAGGGTGCTGGCCCCAGCCCACTCTCCACAGGACGCAGTCCCTCCCCAAATCATGGCCACTGCATCCTGGGACATCTTTCTGAGCAGGGCCTCACAGCAGGGCGTCTGGGTGGCGTCCCACCGGCCGAGTGCGCAGTTCTGCCACGGAAAGCCTCCTTTATTTCATTTCCTTCAGTTAAAACACCCACTGCTCTCCCCAGTGGCATCTCTGATCGTCCTCAGGGTGAGAATTTAGGGAGTGCAGCCTGGGCCGGGCACCCTGGCTTGCACGCCGTGTTCAGGTGGCTGGGACAGCTGCCCGGCTCTCCCCTCCGGGCTTCCTGGAAGCGGAGTTTCTGTGAATGGGCCCAGGCATGGAGCCCAGCCACGCACCCAGCCTGGTCGCCTGCGCCGCGGGCCTTCCTCCCATCCATCGCCTCTGCCCTTTGGGCTCTCCCCGGCTCTGACCTACTCCCTGCTTCCTCTTCCCAAGAGGCCTCAGACCCCCAGCCTCCTGCCCCTGTGCAGAATCCAAGGCTAGGACCTGTGGGGGTGTTGGCGAGACCGAAGAATACTCACTGCTCTTCATCAGAGACCAGCCCTTGGGGTGCGCTGGGGACGTACAACTGTGTTTGAGGTTGGAGGGACAGCACGGCAAAGTGGCATGAGAAGGATCCTGTGCAGGGGTTCCCCGGAGCCCTCTGGGAAGGGCGGTCTGTGGCTATTTCCAGGACTACACTGCCTTGCGGTCCCGTGTTTACCCCGCAGGCTGTGTAGCCCTGGGTGGACAGTGCTGTTCTTGACATCTTTGTGGAAGTGGCCAGGAGTGAAGTTCCCAGGCCATGCTTTAAACTATGAAATCTCCAGTAACTATGAGCTAAATAAACCTTTCCTTCCCTAAACTCGTATGTCGGGTATTTCTCCCAGCAACGAGAGAAGAGCAACTAAGACATGTGCAAACCCACGTCCCTAAGTGGCATGCGACTTTGCTGCCTCCTCTGCTCAGTCCGCTGGATTCCTTCCTCAGGAAAACACATGGGACAGTGCTTCGCTAAAATGCCATCTATGTTTTCCAGTGCTATAGCAGTATGCCTGAGGCTGGGAGCTTTGATAAAGAAAAGACATTTAGCTTCTCAATTCAGGAGGTCTAAAAAGAAGTCTCCACCATCTGCTCAGCTTCTGGTGAGGTGATTGTGCTACCTCAGCTCTAGAGAGGCGGGAGGGACGTGGGGTGCAGCGCACAGCGCACAAGGGAGGCAGGGAGGCTGTGCTCCCTTCACAGCAGCCGCAGCAGCAGCAGCTACGTTCACCTGGGGTGACCGATCCGTCTCTTGGCACCCGATCCAACCTTTAGGGAGCCTAGCCCGTGCTTGGAGAAGGATGCTAATCCATTCACAAGGGCAGTGCCTGACGTTCCGCCCTGGTCTCCCGGGAGCTCCCCCAGTGAGAACAAGCGCGCAGCCCCGGGAGCCTGGGAGGAAACCTCTGTGCGGCTGCAGCACCCGCCCTGTAGCTCGACTGCCTCCCAAGGCCTGAGTAGCCCTGGACAGGCTCCCTGCGCCCTGCAGAGGCATCTGCACGTGCGGCTCTCCGTCCCTCACCCGTGAGCATGGCTGTCACACGGTCCCAGCACTCTGCAGGTCACCAACGCCTGCCTTGGCCCCCCACCCTGTCCTGGGCGCCCTGAGGCAGCCGCCTCCTCCAGGCCACGCCCCACCCCTGCTGCATCTGCTAGCCCTGGTGCCGACCAGGTGCTGCGTAAGTCCCAGGCCCTGGCTGGTCTGTGATGTCCTTGCATAAAGGCTGCGCCAACACACTTCAGGAGAGCCCCAGCACCAACTGCAGAAGCCCTCGAGGTGGCTGCTGAGAGCACAGGGAGAGGGTGGCGAAGGCCACAGCTGCTCAGGAACACAGCCTGGACTCTGGGCTTCCAGACAGCCCTTTCAAGTACACAGCCTCCTCCTCATTAAAGATCTGGTGACAGTTTTCATTAGGGGTTTGTCCTCTCGCCCTTGATGGGGAATCCAGCGGGCTGAGAGAGGTGACTACACAGCAGCAGCCCGGTGAGGGCCTGGCTCCACGGCCTGTGGGCTCCAAGTCACCCTTACACCTCTCGAGACGAGAGGGGAGAGGCCGAGTGAGACCCCCAGGGCCCTGTCAGCTCTAGAGCCAGTGGCTCCTTTTTTCCCTCCCTGCTTGGCCACACACACTGGATGGTGGGGAAGGCTGAGACTTTCTTTGGTAGGGGTTGGACTCAGTGTAGACAAAAGGCACTGTATAAAAGGGTGTCCCTGCTCCTCCATTTCAGCATCCTAACAGTCTACTCAGAGCATTGGTGCCGCACCTTGCCAGGCAGGGCTGCGCCGGGCCTGTGTGCGGCACCCTCCTGGAGCCAGAGAGAGGCCTGGATCAGCCTGGCTGTGGCCAGCTGTCACCTTCCTGAACTCAAACTCAGCAGTGTTGAGTTCACCTTGAGCAGCAAAGTAGTCCTTCGGGCCTGGCTGCTAAACAGTAGCGCGCGAGAAGCCTGACTCCTGAACGCAGTGGGCATCCCTGAGCCAGGAGACGTGTAGAGAGGCAACGAGATGGGCACTTGTGTGAATTAAGCCGTGGCCAAGCTCTCTTTCTGCGTAAAGCTCTCTGAGACTTTACAGGCAATTCCCGTTTTCATTTACTGAGTGGTGCAAGATACACGGTGTTTTCTTATAATAAATTGCTTTTAAAAAATTATTATGGTAGAAGACACCTGCCGTTAATCACTCTCAAAATACAGCCCCTGGCTTCAAAGGCCCCCATCCCCGGGACTGGGATATAGCTCAGCGGCACAAGCACCTGCCTACCAAATGCAAGGTCCTCGCCAGGGACTCCCAGTCCCCATCTCACCGTGACTGGCTCTGTACCTTTTGCTATCATGTTTTTTTTTTTTTTTTTTTTTTCCCCCAAATTAAACACTCACCACTGTTTTGACCACCCCTTGAGTATGGACGAGCGATTAGAGCTGAGTTCTGTGAAAGAGGCCACACAGCCCTGCTGCGTGTCAGCGAGCTCTCTTTGCGTGGAGCGTCCAAAGCAGGCCAATCTGTAGACACCGAGCGGATTGCCTCCGTCAGGTGTACAGGTGCGGGAATCAAGCGGGGGTGCTGAGTTTTTTTGGGTGATGGAAACTCCAAAACCATGTTCTACCGGTGGTGGCCCAGCTCTGTGGATTTACTAAGATGTGTCTGAGTTCTACTGAAAGCAGGCCATTGCTATGGCCTGGAAATTATTCCTCAATAAAGCTGTTAGAGGAGGTAAGACTTCATACCGCCCACCCCTGCCCCAAGAGCAAACTCCATGTTTACTGCGAAAATGCACACCTGTGTCCCAGGTTTGAATTATATAGCAAGACCGTGAAATTCTGCGCCACAGTCCAGGATGATCAGCTCCACACCTCAGAGACAGGCCCCTAGGCCTGGGGCAGCCGTTGCGGGGGAGGCCCATGCTGTCAGTGTGAGAGTTCCCACCTCTCTGGCCCCACCCCTCAAGCCCTACCTTGGTCCTCTGGCCCCGCCCCTCAGGCCAAGTGCTGACCATCCCACGATTTACACAAGGCTGTGGGGGGACAACTAGATACTAACCATAACAACACATGTCTGAGGTTCAGAGCTGGGGGAGAGGGAGGCAGACCTGCACGCGGTATAGCGAGGATGCTGTGGTCCCGAGAGGCACAAGACCCTGTCTGGTCCTGGAGGCAGTCACAAAGGAGGTGCAGCTTGCAGGGGTACAGGGCGAGGGGACAGGTCCGGGACCCCGATGCCCCTAACTTGCTCACCTGGCCTCATCACTCACAGCCTGTGTGGGCTCCCAGCGGGGCCCGGGACCTGCTGCAGCGCAGCTGCACAGCCTCCCAGCCAGGCAAGGGTGCCGCCTCCTCCCACCTGGAATCAGCCCAGGTGAGGCGCGGGCCTCTCCGTGGCTCTACACCCAAGTCCCCCGAGGCCAAGCCTCACCTCCCCCACCCCGTCTCTGGCTGGTCGTGCGGAGCTGGGCGGTGCTGGGCAGCACCCACACCTGTGGACCTGCCCCCTGAGCTGCAGCCTCCCTTGGGGATTCTCCTTCCTCTCCCAGCAGCCAAGATGTCCTGGTGGGACACCAGTCTGTCCCGGAGAGGCCTGGAGCAAGGTGCAGGCAGGACGGGGCAGGGTGTGACGGCCCCACACCACCTGCACGTGCTCCAGCGACACACATCAAGTCCTTTGGACTCTGCTGAGGCTGCAAGTGTGGCTCCAGTGAGTCTCTGACCTGGAATAATTCCACTGGGGTAAGGCTGCCGTGCTGCAGACACGAGCCTGCGCTGCCTCCAAGCGTGGCTGAGACAGCTGTGTCCCTGTGTTCTGACAACACTGGTGAGGGCTTGGGCCCCCTTGTTCCTGACCGACTATCCCTCGCTTGCGTTGTGGGCTATTCTGGAAGCAGGGGTTCCTCCACTGAAAATGCACGGCGTGCCTTTTTCTGACAGTTCACACAAGCCGCCACCACTCGTCAACAGTGTACAACGTCACGGTGTTTCATAATTCTCACGGCGCTGGTTCGGAACATTTCTGTCACTGCACAGAGAAACCCGCTCGCACTAGTTGTCGCCGTCCGCCTCCCGATGCCCACTGCCCCACCCGCCTCCTTCGCGCCTGCCAATCCCTGAATCCACTTCTGTCTACAGAACTGCCACTCCGTAGCTTCCCACAAGGAGGACCACACAACGCATGACATTTTGTGGCTGGCTTCTCTCGCAGGCCCTGGTGCTGAAGGCTCACTCGTGCCGTGGCACGGGTCACTCTGCCACTCGCTCACGCTACCCAAGCCCCTCTGTCCTACGGGCAGCCCAGGTTGTTTTTTTTTTTTTTTTTTTTTGTGGGACCAGGGTTCGAACTCACGACCTTGCACTTGCCCAGCAGGCACTTGTGCCTCGGAGCTATCTCCCCAGCCCCCAGCCCAGGTTGTTTATCCACTCGCAGTCTGCAGTCTTCAGCTCACTGCTGTTGTCAGCGACAGTAGCTCCGAACACTGATGAACAAGTTTCCACGCAGTTGCTGACATCTTTGTGGAAGTGGCCAGGAGTGAAGTTCCCAGGCCATATGGCCGCTCTACAGTTCTACTTGACTTTTTTTTTTTTTTTCTTTTTTGTATTTTTAGGGAAGGGTCTACAGGCTGTTTAGGTTCTCACTACTAGATCAGACCCGTATTGATCCACCTTTTACAGCCTCCCAAGAGCTGGGATTACAGGCGCGTGCCACCATGCCCGGTCTCAATTGCAGTCTCAGTGCGCCCTGGGGGTGGGATCGGCACAGCAGGCTGGGGGATTGAAACCCCGGCCCCTAGGCCTACTTGCAGGTCTACCTGACATTTAATCTGTGACTCTATAGCTGCTGCTCACCTACCGGAAGCCCCTCAGAGCCGGTGTGATGACCTGAAGGCTGCTCGCTGTCACTGTCCCTCAGGTGGGGAAGAAAGCACTCTGCTAGTGCTTCCTACCTACACACGGGCACTGAGGGCTGCAGAGGGGCTGCGCCCCGCATGGAGGAGCAGCACGGGGCTTCCAGCGAAGCACACACGGTGGGCCCGCCCCCACCCAGTGGCCTTGGGCCAGGGATGCCGGCGCCCCTGAGCACAGACTCAGTTTCTCGTGGTGGCCCCTGCCCTCAGGGAGAGGCATGGACGCACCCCCTCCGTGGCACCGGTGACATCCTCTAAGGCTTCAAACTCATAGGCTTCTTAGAAAATCTAAATAAAAGTTTAAAATGGCAAAAGTTAGGAAAGTAAGGACATGTAAGAAATAAGAACGGGAAAGAGTGCCAGGCCTGAGGAACAGTCGGGATGCACAGGGCAGGACCGCCCTCGCTGTGAGGGGCGCACAGTTACTGCCCGCAGCCAGCGGCCATGACACTGCCCTAGCTGCGGCAGGAAGGCTGACGCCTGGAACGTCCCTTCCACACCATGTGTGCTACATATGATAGCCACGCATGGACTCTGTCTATGTGTATACCATACAAAATGCACAAGTGATTTTGTATTTACCTACACAGGAGGTATATGTGACCACATACACACACACACACAGAGTTTGTATATGTATTTATAATATTTATACACTAAAATAAACGGTTATTTGATAATCTACTTCATCTTTTTCTTCATTTAAGATGTCTGGTTCACATATGCAAGGATGCAATTAAATAGTTGTAAAAATAAATCTTTGAGCACACTTCATTTTTGGGGATAAATCTGAAGCACTGCTGGGTCAAAGCCATCTCACTGCTGGGGTTCTGGGGACACAGGCGAGCGGCACAGCGCCTGCCTGGCAAGCACAAGGTCTTGAGTTCGATTTCTGGTATCAAAAAAAAAAGGTGTCAGTTCATACACTGTTGCTGTGCACTGCCAAGCTCTTCCAGAAAGGCTCTCTGCTTTTGCTGTTACCAGCAGTGACAGTGGGAAGGAAAGGGGACAGGCACATCTCCAGGAACCCCTGGCCAGCGAAGGGTTAGTTTTAAGAAATACCACTTTAGTCTTTTTGAGACAGGGTCTCACTGTGCAGTGCACCTGGGCTGGACCTCAACATGGAGCCAAGGCTGGCCTCAGACTCACAGCAGTTCTCCTGCCCCAGCCTCCTGAGCGCTGGCAGTGCGCGTGCAGGCTCCGGCCTCAGGCCAGCACAACAGCTTTCCTCTCTGCCTTGGGCCCACTGGATCGCCACAGTGGGCTGCACTCATCCTGCGGCTGTGGAGCCGCCCCACGTTGCGGGAACGTGAGCCGCACGCCCCTCTGGAGGCGACCCACCGCCGACCTTGAGACCAGTACGGCTGCTCTTCCAGCCCGCAGGCCCGGAATCTCACCTCCAGGAACATGACGCACGCACAACCAGGGTGGGCGGGATGCCGTGCCGAGGCGGGGCGCTTCCTCCCCAGAACCAGGAAGAAATATGGCCTCATTCTCCGCTCTGGATGTGGGCTACTCTCAGGGTGAGCCACATAATTTAGTGCATAAGTAACATATATTATTTCACACCGCCTGATTAGAAAATAATTGAATTGTCTTTCTGGAAGCATCACTCCTGTCCTTCCCACGGGGCTGGCTTGAGACGAGGTGCCGCCGTGGCTCCTGATGAGATGCGGGCGCCACTTGATTTAGTGCTGCACTGCAAATGTGCCCCGTGTGCGCAGCACCGTTTTCCCACTGGATATTTTTGGTTGTATTCTTTATTTTTCAGTGCTGGGTATGCAGTCAAACCCAGGGATCAAGCATGAACTCTAAAAGACCTATCACTGAACTGTACTGCCAGCCCACTCGCTGCCTTTTTTTTCTGAGACAGAAGTCTCACTAAATTTCAGGCGACTCTCCTGCCTCAGCCTCCCGACTGCTGGGATAGAGATGTGCAGCACCACGCCCAGCTTCCTCACTGTAATTCTTCAGTGAAGCTTCTGGACTTGCCCAGCATGACTCTTAGAAATGTTCTGCCTTTGAAAGCTTGGTAGCTGGGTATGTGGTGAGCTGTGTTGTCCCAGGGACTTGGGAGGCAGAGGCAGGACAGTTTCAAGTTGGAGCCTAGCCTTGAAATTTAGAAAGATGAGAGAGCCAGAGTGAGAGCGAGACAGAGAGCGACAGAGACACAGAGACAGAGACACAGAGACACAAAGACAGAGAGACAGAGAGAGAAGAACCAGCAGAGCCGGGGCTGGGCCTTGGTGGCGGAGCATTTGGCCAGCACGCACAAGACCCCAGTTTAATCCTCACCACTGCAAGAAAAAAAGCAAAAGCTTGGTGATATTTTTCCTTTAGTAAATGAATGGATGCCACAGTGAAATCCAGACCTTCATTAAGAAGATGAGCTATTGGGGCTGGCCAGATAACTCAGCAGACTAGGCGCCTGGCTAGGCAAGCTCAGGGACAGGGATCCCGGGCACCACAAGCCCCGCCCCTGGGTTCACTGAGCTGGTCATCGAGTCCTGGCATGGTGGCACATGCTTGTAATCCCAGCACCAGGCAGGCTGAAAACAGGAGGATCACTAAGGGTCTGAGCTGCACAGTGAGACCCTGTACCAAATACGTTAAAAAAGATAAAAATAAAAAATAAGGTTAGTTGTTTAGTTACTGGCAAGTCCTTGCTTCTTGAGGTCCATGCTCTAGTAAAGAACTTTGCAGAGCCGCCTCTCAGGTGGCCCTGAGGAGACAATGGTACAGGGCCGAGCATGGCTGAGAAGGGTTTGCAGGGTGCAGCAGCTGGAGGCGGTGGCCATCAGCTTGCCGGGCGTGCACCAGTCGCAGGGCGACCCCAGCCACCTGAAACCTGCTCCTGTGTCTCCAGGGAAGAGTACGGGGACAGCCACAGCGACCTGACACTTGACACTAGACAGGGGTGTCTCCTCGCAGCCGAGGGCTCAGACACCATGTCCAGGGCTTTGGAAGGGCCCCCGGCCCCCCATTCACTGCGTGGCCCAATTGGGAAGCACCAAAGCTGAGCAGGAAGCAGTGAGCATGGCGGCCACTGCAGCAACAGCCGGGCCTGAACCCTTGCTCTGGCACGCGGCCACCCTGCAAGCAAGCGCGCCAGGCACGGCTCCCGTTTCTAGGGCCCCTGGCCCCCCGCAAGCGCTCCCGCGCAGCACCTGCCTGCCCGCCAGCAGAGGCCTCTGGGCTGCTGAGAGCGGAGGGTTGGGGCAGGGGTCCTCGACGGCTGCTTCACAGTGGGATGGAGGCCAGCTCTGGCTCTGTATTTCAGAAATCAGATGTATCCTGGGATGTGGAGTCACAAGCGGGACGCGAGGACAGAGGAGCGAGGAGTTGAAATGCCCACAGCACAGCTCCTAACTTGGGGTGGAGGTCTGCGCTTCCTGGGTGTGAGCCGTTTGCCACCACCCCACAGCCTGGCAATTTCAGAACGCCAGTGGGACACCAGGGCGGCTCCCTTGTGATGGCGTTGAAGTGGAGTGACTTCCAGGCAGCCCCTGACACAGCAGAGTAATGGTCATGTGTCCACCCCAGGACAGTGTGGGCTGGCACATTGTGCAGGGGGACTTCAGAGCTACGAGAACCCGGGAGAAGCCCCTGCAGGGCAGCTGCCCTCCCACCCACCTGGGGTCTAGGCAGTGGGCTCCTTTCTGTCCCCTCTTCCAGTGCTTCCTACAGCAGGCTCCAGGGTCACTTTGAAGACTGCCGGGATGGACACACCTGGCTTCACCTGAGCTCCCTCCCACAGCCGACATGCTCAGTGGGCTTCAGGGAGGACAACGGCCTCAGTGTCTGAGGGGAGCTGGGGACTCAGGAACTGGGCCCCAGGAAGACGCTGTAATTAGCATCTGTGGCCCAGGGCAGGCAGGGCCAGGGGTCAGGCCCTTGGCCACCAGAGCGTGCCACACCTGTCCTGGTCACGGCTGCACACAGTCCCCGGGCAGCTGCTCCCACCAGGTGGGGCAGAAGTTGTCTGCTATGCTGGAGGGAAAGCAGGGCCTTGCTGGACACCAAGAACCGGGCTCCGCTGCGGCTCACTGCTCAGCATGGCTGCAGGCCCAGCAGGGCTCTCAAAGGAGAGCAGAAGACGACGCCAGGCAAAGCCCGGGCCTGGGAGAGGCTGCAGCCTCAGCCCCTGCCTTTGGAGTCAGCCAGCCTCTGCTCACTGCCTGTGCCCCAGGTTCTCGGGTGGCCCTGGACTCAACTTCCACCACCACAGGAAGACTTAGCCTCCCTGAAGGACACCAGGAACCCATGCTGCAGGTCTGCATGCAGCCGGCTCTCCAGGTGGAGCCGCAGAGCCCCTTCCACACTGCCCTGACGCTGGCGTGCACAGGTCCAGCCCTGACCATACAACTGGCCCCCCGAGGGTCCCACCCAGGAGGGCAGCGGGTACAGCCAAGGTGAACTTGGGCACAGAACTTCACATGGCAGGCCGGAGCTCAGCAGGCAGACCAGCTACTTGCCAAGATGCCAAACAAGGGTTTCAGCGACAGTGTTCTTGGCCTCTGTCGCCCCACACTGCTCAGATGCCACTGGGGCCCCAAGCATCTGGAAGGTGGCAGCATGTCTCGGGGCTGGGGAGGTCACGGACAGGGAGAGACACGGACGCAGGGCCCAGAGGCAGAGATCTCTGTGTTACGGTTTATGTCTAGTTGTCCCCGCAAAGCCTCATGCAATCATGGGGTAGGGACTTCCAGAGTTTGAGACTTGCTTCATGATCCCTGGGATTATGTGTGTTAGTACCTCTGGGATTATGGGTGCTGCCTAAGGCGGATAGGCTGAGGCAGAGAGCCTGAATGTAGTATAGAGAGAGACAGAGAGACAGACTAGCGCTGCTGCTCTCTGCTCCCCTGGCTGTTCCGTTGCCTCTGTCTCCATTGTTGCTGTTCTGCCGCCATGAACTGCTGCCCTCTGCCGTGTGCCACTCAGCCTTGGAGCCAGCCGAGCATGGACTAAAGCCTCCAGTAACTGTGAGCTAAATAAACCTTTCTTTCCTTCATTTTGGGTGTCAGGCATTTGTCCCAGCAATGAGAACAGAGTAACCGAGATGCCCTGTCACCACACACCCCACTGCCTGGTGGCTCTGCTGTACCATGCTGTACCGGAGGTGACCCTCCCACCACCATGCCCAAGGCCCAACAGCAAAGCACAAAGGCTTAGCGTGTGGGCAGTGGGGACGGGCTCCCAGGGACATCAGCACTCCCTGCTGAGTGGCTCTGCTCCGCAACGACATGGCGACCATGAATGCACCTTTCCAGAAGGGTTCCCGCGAGACTCAGGCACTGGGGCCCAGGTAAAGTGCGAGGCACTCAGAGGAGGAAGCGTCCCTCGGCTCACGGTCCAGGTCACAGCTCACCGCATCCTTCCCAGCCTGCAGTGAGGCAGAACTCCATGGCCAGAAGGGCATAGCAGAGCCACCAGCCCATGGTGGCCGAGTAGCAGTGAGTGTCAGAGGCCACGGGGCTGGTGCCCACGTGGGTCCCCAAGTTGCGCCCCATGCCTTCTTCCCTCCCACTGGCCTCACCCCTTGTTCTCTTCACCTTCTAGCACCACTGCCACGACCCCATGGGTACATCTCGCCTTGGTGAGGGAGGCGCCTCCCGAGCCAGGCCCCTCTTCGGGCCCCAGCTCTACACAAAGCCCTTGGGACATGCATCTGTGGGGGACCCTGCACATCTGAACCCAGCACACAGCATCCACTTGTGGGTGTTCAGGAAGGTGTGGTGCTGCTGTGGCCTGTGTCCAGGGTGGTGCTGAGGGGGCTGCAGGTCACAAGCGTGGGCTACAGGAGATGCAGAGGCGGGCAGACGTGCTGGCCCAGGTGTGGGCACGCTGCCCAGGGTGCACCACGAGCATGGTCTTGCTGCTACCGTCAAGGGACCGATGGCTCCCTCAGCCTCAGGCCTGAGGCAGCGCAGCCTGCTGCTGACCTTGGCGTCACCACTGCTGGGCACACAGGGGCTCTCACTGCAGCTGCCAACAAGGCTCAGGAGGGTGTTACAGACTGGTTGGGTCCCCTGACCTACGTTACAGCCCTGACTCCACTGCACCTGCATCTGGCAACCAGCCCACCGCAGATGATAAAGGTTAAGTGACCCCACAGGTTCAGGCCTTGGTCTAGGAAGGCTGACACCAGGGCTCTCTCCAGCAGGGGAGGACTCCGTGAGAACCAGGAGCCGATCCCTCACCAGGAGCCAAGACAGCAGGCTCGAGGCCTTGGACCCGCAGCTCTCTTCTGGAGTCTGCTGCTGTAGCTGCCCAGTCGGAAGTTTTGTTAGGGCAGCTGGGGCCCAAGAGGTAAGCCTGGCCTTGCGGGCACACAGGTGAAGCCTGGATGGGACCTTTGGCTGGGCGCTCTCTCGTCTTGTACCTGACACCCAGGTAAGAAGCAGCTGCCACTGTGAATCGCTGTCTCTGAACACACAGGCTTGAATATGAGCACTTATCCAGAGGCTATCAAAATACATGGTAAGTATTCCAATTTTTAAACATGACCACAGCAAAAGACACTGCCACGGACTGTCCTTAGAGTCCTCCTCCTCACTTCAAACACACACGCACCATTGTTCCTGCTGCTCTCTAAAGTACTTCTGTAAGTACTCTTTCACACTTTTCTCTGTAAGATGTGATTAAAAAAAAATATGGAGAATATCACAGCCTTGTCACATCCAAAGAAAGCCATGCTCACGGGAACCCTACAGTGTGACCTGTTATCCTGTCCACCAGATCTGGAGCTGTGTGCCCCTGGCTCTTTCCAGAGTCACAATGACCATGAAAGGCTAACATTTTACTGAGAACATCCAGGCAGCCAAGCAGCAGCTAGCACAACTCAAAATGCCCATAGAAGATCACGTATGTTTTCAGCCACACACGGCAGACGTGTGGAACATTCCAGGTCTCGGCGCCCTGTGCTCTGCGGAGCACCACCAGAACTTTCCTTATGCTTTCTAGTACCTTGCCCCCATAGAGACCTGGTGCTGCCGGCATCGACCCATGTCCTGCTTGGTGCTGGTGGAGATGTTGCCTCTGCCGGGACTGGAGGCAAAACACCCAAATGTCACCTGACTATGTGGCAAAGACGCCTCTTTTGTGGCCCTGTGGAAAACAGGGCTGATTGCAGAGGGTTAAAAAAATCTCTCATGCTTTGTCAGGATGAAAGCCACTCATTAAAGACAAAGACAGTGAGTCCAGATCAGCTACAGACGTGACCGTTAAGAGCAAAAAGGAGAATTCCAAAATCACATGTAAGTTCTAAAAGCAGCCCTAAGCTTATCAAAGCAGGATGCTGTGTCACGGGGGCTGCTTTCCCCAAGCCAGGTGTGCTTCTGCTGAGCTTCCGAGGACTCAGGGTCCCGCCTGCGTCTCTGCTGCAGTCGTGCTGTGGACGACTGCTGGACTGTGGGTCTGCCTTTCCCACTAGGTCGGAGTCCCGGGGCAGAATGCAAATCCTGCAAATCCTGTTCTCATCCCCGTGCTCCCAGGACCACCACTCTCAGCGCGGTGGGTCTGGGCAGGCCCGGGGCCCGGAAGTCATCTGAACCATCTACTGGCTTTGGAAATGGCTTGTGGAGGCTAACATGGCGCCACATCCTGTAAGCACCACGTGCGCAGCTGAGGACGCCATCTTTCACCAGATGGACGTTCTGAGAAGACCGCCCACCAGGCTGGAGAGGCCCACTTTCCTGCTCCTCTTACCCGTCCCGCTCCATCCCCGTTTCTAGAGGGAAAGCTGGAAATTCCCACAGCTCTCAGAATTCGCTGGGCGCCTACTACAGCTCCTCTCCTCGTCTCCCCCATGCATCTGCAATGGCTCAGGCTGCCAGCCTCTGTCTGGTTGCCTGTGCCACAGCTCTCTCGGACCCAGGCCCTGGCTGCTCAGAGGGTGCCACCGATCTGCCAAGTGAGCTGAATCAGGTTCCTCCTGGGTGCCAATTGCCTGGACAGCGCTGCCCAGGGCAGGATAGGCTCAGGCTGAAGTGCTGGAGGCAGGGAAAGGTGTGGCAGCTGCAGGCTTCTCCCCTGCCCAGAGCAGCAGGTATGCTCAGGGTCCTCTGGCCACAGACACATAGAGTGGTGCTGGCCTGTGCCAAGTCATGGCAGCGTGTGTGTGCATGTGTGCGTGTGTGTGTGTATGTGTGTACGCGCGCGTGCATCTTCTGAGATTTTAAACAGAGATGGCCCAGGGCAGCAGGAACACGTGTGTGTCTGTCGGGATACCCTGTCTGCCACCAAGGTCGCACGTTGTCCTCTGGGATGACTGCCCATGATTACGCACATGAGAGGCCTTTCACATAGGGGAGTCTCTCAGGAGTGAGGCATCTGTCTCTGAGTGCTCCTCTTCCAGACCCCAGTGGGCAAGAATCTTGTATTGGATACAAATGATGTTTCATTATTTGAAGCTTTAAAATGGCATTGCAACTGCTGGGGGGTAGGACTCGAGTGACTTCTTGAAACGATAGGGGCTCTTTAGCTGGGGGTAGCTTGCTTTGCCCACTGGGGTTCGTCCACCCGTGCGGCCTGGGGATGCCGCCAAGAAGCCCCTGCTAGACAGTCGAGGCTGCCTTCTTCAGGGGCTCGGCATGGCCACGTGCAACTTCTGCCTTCACCTGATCGTGGGGCCAGGGTCCCATGGCCAGAATCACCTGGGGTTTGTGCTGCCTGTCACTTCGAGGCCACCCACCTCTCTGTCCAAGGTTCCCAGAGAGAAGGAGTGGGCACAGGAAGCCTGTCTTCCCACAGCCCTCGGTGACAGGTGGTGAGCCCCGAGTTGTTCTTCTGCGAAGGGTCTGCGGCTGTCTCCCAGCCCTTCCTGCGTTTCCAGCCACTGCTTCCTGGGCCACTCTATAGCGCCTGGTGGATTCTGGGTCCTCGTTTGCAAGTGCAGCAACCCTGATCAGCTCCCAAGCCCACAGTCAGACCGGGCCAGCTTCTGCGGGTTCCTGCCTGGGCACACAGGCCCTGCTGCCTAGGTGGAGCTACCAGTGGTGCAGGCTCACCCCCCTCTCGGACATGCGCCTGCCCCCACCTCCGCCTGCTCTGTGCTCCTCTCTACCCCACAAAGCCTGCTCAGGGCCACTCGGGGCCACTGCTCCACTGGCACCCACAGCTGGCTCCCCAACATCCGGCCAGCTCTCCTGGCCCTCTGCCTCACCATCCTATCTCTGGTCTTAAGTCGATGCGATTCACGTACCGGAGAATCCACACCGCAACAGCACACAACTCTGAGCTTGGGCTCGACAGCCATCAGCACCACGTAAATCTAGCCCATCTTCATGAGCGACTGAAGAAGCTTCGCACCGCTTACCAGACGCTCCTGATACCCACAGACCCTCCCTCCGCAGGCCTGCAGACACAGCCACTGTCCCTGTAGGTTTGGCTGTGTGGGTTGGTACCACATGTGAATGGAACCAGGGAACACGTAGCCTCTTGTGTCCATGCTGTACTACGTACTGATCTGCACTTAAATCCCTTTTTATGGGTGAATAACACTTCGCTGAGTAGGCAGGCTATCTTTTGTTTTCCTAACCATTGGCTGGTGGACTTTTGGTTTGTTTTCATTTTTGGCTTTTATGAATAATGCTGGTAGGAATGTCTGCACAAATTTCTGTGTGGATTTGTATTTTCATTTCTTGTACGTAGGGGCTTAGGACATGAGCTGGTGGATATTTCTTCAGGAAGTGACAGCCTGCTTCCTCAAGTGGTCCCACCCTGTAATGCTTGAAGTTCCAGCTTCTCTACACTCTGCCCAGTGCTGTTGACAGCCACCTCCTGAGTGTGACGTGGCATCTCAGGGTGCTTATGGTCTGCCATTTCCCAGTAGGTCACGGGGTCAGGGAGCTTCCCATGGGCCTACAGACCACTGACGTATTTTCTCTGGGGAAATGTCCGCTTGGACTCTCTGTCCGTGTTGGGTTGGATTCTCTGTCTTCTACTGGTGAAAAGCATTCCTTATACATTGCAGATCCTGGAGGCCTAGCACAGCTATGATTTTCAGATACTTTTGCCTGTGTTGTAGCTGTCTTTTTACATTGCCCACTGAGAATAAAATTTTTAAATTTTAGTGAAACCTGATTTCCTCCCCCTACCCCCTGTATTATTTCTGCTTTACATAGCCTATCCAAGAAACCATGGCCCAGGCTGGGCCTGGTGGCACACACCTGTGATCCCAGCACACTCGCAGGCGGAGGATGACAAGTTCCAGCCCAGCCTGAGTAACCTAGTGACTTTGGTCATCTGTCTCAAACATTTTTAGAAAACACTGTGGTTATAACACTTTTTTGGGGTTGGAAACTGGGAATCAAACTCAGGACCTTGCGCTTTCCAGGCAGGCACTGTGCCACTGACTTGTATTCCCCGTCTGGGGCTGTAACTCTTTGTAAAGTCCTTGGGTACAATTTCCAGTACTCACTCAAACAAACAAAGAAACAAAACACTGCCTGAGAGCGGGTCATAAAATTGACTTCTGCTTTGCAGTTTGCTTTTGCCTTTAGGTCTCTGAGTTAATTCTGTACAAGGCACGAGCTACACGTTCTTCTTCAGCATGTGGGTATCTAGCTGCTTTAGAAACATCTGCTCAGAGTTTTTCCTTCTCCATTAAATTATCCTGGCATCTTTGTTGGTAAACCAACTGGACATAGATGGATGGGCTTGTTTCTGAAGTGTCAGTTCAACTTTGCTGATCTGTATGTCTGTTCTTACACCAGTGTCATGTGGTCCTGGATTGCTGGGGCTTTCTGTTAGGTTTTGGATTCAGAAGATCCAAGTCCTCGCACTTCATTATTGTTCTTAAGGCTGTTTTGTCTATCTGAGGGTCTTTAGCATTTTCCTCGGGTTTCTGGGTCCGTGTATCCTTTTTGATGGGGACCATGTTACATCTGTAAATTGTGCTGGAGGGTGCTGCCATGGGCACAGCCCCAATGGTTCTACCCTGTGCTTGTTCACTCCCAAGTATGCCATCCCTATAGCAGGTACTGCAAATATAGTTGTGTCCCTGGTTTTATCTTGGTCATTTGTTACTCATGCACTGGCACGCAGCTGGGTTTTGCGTATGGATCTTGTATCCATCAATCTTGTGCTTCTCGTGGGTCCCCTATGGCTCTCTACATCCAAGAACATGTCACCTGCGAATACAGACCACTTGCTTCTTCCCTCTGGTCTGTGCGTCTGTTTTCCATGTCTTGCCCAATTCTCTGGCAATCTGAAGTACGACGCTGCACAGAAGTAATGGCATTCTTTTTGCTCCTGACCTTGGGGAGAAAGCTTACACTATGCCACCATTAAGTACAATGTTGCTGAGTGCTCGTGGGATGAAGGGGTGTCAGTCCATGCCCAGTCTATTTACCATCTATTGAGATGATCATACTGGCTACTGCCTTTACTATAGGAATGCGTAATATGATGCTGATGGGTTTTTTTGTGTGTCAAACCAACCTTGCATTCCTAGGGAAAATGCTACTTGGTCACCGTGTGTGACCCTCCACTACTGGGGTCAAAGAGCTGCTTTCTGGCTGACATGGTATTCTGGATGCGCCATGCCGTCTGTGACCCAATACAGGAAAGAAACAAAACAAAGCACAAGACCCAACCCAAATGATCGCAAGAAATGCAGAACGAGGCTCAGGCTCAGGGAGGTGGGCAAAGGCACACCCACCCACAGGCAGGTTCTAGATGCACTGCTTGGGGCGCACAGGCGCATCTCCAACCTGAATGGGTGGCACATTACCTGGAAAGTCAAAGCAAGCCCAAGCGCATGTCCAGGGATGCTGGCTGGAGCAGGCTTGGGTGGGGCCTGAGGGTGTTTAGGGGAGGCTGGCGCGGTGCAGAACCGCCTTACAGATGCCTCACAGAGCAAGTAGAGCGCAGGCCGCCTCCTGTTAATCAGTGCACTCTCTCTGGCCTGGCCAGGCACAGGCCTCTAATTCTCCTCACCAGTAGCACACAGCTGATTGTACTTTCCAGATCAAAAGGGGGCCAGGAAACTTCATAAGTATTATTATTATTATTATTATTTTTTTTGTCTTTTTGAGACAGGGTCTCGCTATGCAGTTGAGGCTGGTCCTGAGCTCACTTTTGTAGCCCAGGCTGGTCTCGAACTCGCACCAATCCTCCTGCCTCAGCCTCCCGAGTGCTGGGATTACAGGCGTGAGCCACCACGTCCGGCTATTATTTTCTTTTAAAACGAATGCTCTGGGCTGGCGAGATAGCTCAGCGGTCTAAAGCACCTTAGGTAACCTTAGGCAACCACAGGTACCATGGTTTGATCCCCAGCACCACATGCTGTGCCAGCCCCAACCCTAGGGCAGATTGAGCCAACCATAACATAAATAAATAAAGTTTAAAAAAAAAAAAACCCAAAACAACAAATGATCTATGATTAAGTGGGTGATAATAAGATGACTAAGTCTGCCTTATGAATGAGAAAATACTTGGTTATTAAAGTGAAAATCACAGAAAATGCTGGCCAAGGATGCAGAACTACAAATCCTATGGCTTGGTTCTGTATTTCATTGTATTGAGCAGATAAACATGACAGAGAGGCCTCTGAAGTATACGCTCCCGATTTTCAACCAACAGCACTGGGTCAGAGACCTGAGCTACCTTGGCGGGTGGGGTATATGTGTCTGTGTGTGTTCTTACATGGAAAGTGTGCCTGTGTGAGCTGATCAGGACAGCCAGGGTTGGCACCACGGTTTTCTGTACAAGTCCTAGGCTCCACACCCATGTCAGAGAACGAAGCCTCCAGGATCAGGAGCATGTGACCTGAAGTTAAGGGTTGCCATCTGAACTCAAACTCCAATGACGGATGCTTTGCTTCAGTGCGGCTGCTAGACTCTGGAAGCAGGAAGACAGCGCAGTTGTGTTACTACTCAAATATCCACACCTGGACATAGGATGGCTGGTGCGAACAAGCTGTCGCTTCTGGGCTGCTGTGAGGTGACACCGGGCAAGTGACCAGCAGAGCTCAACCCTGCACTTTCCTCGTTTGGAAGGTGGGGATGCTTCGAATTGCAGCATGGCTTTGTGCTAAGAAAAGCACACTGGGCCTGGCAGCTCCAGGCAGGGTGGGTTTATTTCTCCTTCCCCTTCATGATGAAGAAGAGGCAAAGGCTCCTCAGAAAAGAGAGTTTCCGCCACAAAAGCACGAACACGGCATGGAAGCAAAGCTTCCTATTGCAGGGAGCAGCTGTTGCAGAGAGCATCTCTCGCGATTCAGCCCCACAAGGCTCTTGCCCTCCCACTCCTTCCCGCAGTCTCCTAAGCAGACCCAGGGCCCACCACCACGGCCAGGGCACCTGGTGAGAGATGTCACGTGACGTTCTCTCGCCCTCTCAACCACCAGGGATGATGGAGACTCTTAAAAACAAACAAACCCCAAACCCAAACTCCTCAACTATCTCCATGGCGACACTGCAGCGTGGACAAAATGGATTTTCAGTCCAAGAAGCTCCCTGGCAGCACACACTGTTTCCCTTCAGGATTAAATAAATAACAGGGTTTGCAGGCAGCGGGCGGCGTGCACGCCGATCGCACCAGCTCGGCCCACCTGGCTCTAGGTGGGTGTGAGGACGGTCAGCCTTTAACCTCCGGGCCCCCTTCTACCCAACCTGATAGAGAGTCTCCTCACAGGGTCTTTCTCCTAATTGGTGCTGGGCTACTCGAACAGCTTCGTCAGAAAGCCCCGCGCTGGGCGTGCGTCTCGCCTGGCTCCCTGACCGAGGCCTGCGCCTGAAGTGCAGCGTCGTTGTCACGGTAATCTATAGGTATTATTTTTAAGTCAGTGTTAATGGACTTCTCGTTTGTACATTTTCCTAATTGGCTTAATATTTATAGTAGAATATTTCTGATCTGAGTCCAGAGCTCTAGTAAACTCAAGCATATTTAGCAATGTGCTAATGAGAGCCAGCCAGTCATGGCGTCTCAGTCTCAGTGTGAGTTATGGCTCACTCAGCCTCATTCCAAGTCGGCTTGCTAAAAAGAACTTGCTAAAATATCTTCAGCCAAAGCTCCGGCCCCCGAGCATCTGCAGGCTTTGCAGAACCGCAGATGCAGAGACGCTATTGGCAGGCAGTGCGCCTGCGCAGCCGCGGCCCCTCTGAGGAGCCTGCTGCCCACGGCGGGCTCGTGCAGGGTGCAGTCCCTGTCTGGGTGTGCGGGGAGCCGGGAGGGCTGGCCCTGCTCTGTGGCTGGGGCTGGGCCATGGCCACAGACAGGCACGCCACAGGGACAGAAATTCACTTTGAGTTGCAATTAGTGGCGCTGTCATTTTTGGGGGCCCCTGCCAATTAATTAAGCCTGTCAAACAGGAAAACTGCAGCCTCCACATGATAATTTATATTAGAAGAGACGAGTTTCAGGAGCACAGAAGCGTCCTCCGCAAACAGAATTCTCCCTCAGAGCGCCGGCAGAAGCACATGAAAATAACTAACCTAGAAGCACGCCAGAGAGCGAGGGCGCGTGTGGAGGGGTCTGCGTGGGCAAGAAGAAAGTTAAACTGTCCTTGTTAGAATCGTGCGCTCTCATCACCGCAGCAGAAGACAGGCTGATTAAAACTCCCAACGAGCCCCCCGCTCCCTGAACCCTCCGCGTCCGGGATGGTAGAATCAGAGGAGTTTATTCATACCATTAAGCCCCAGAGAACTTAATTGAAAGAAGAGCACAGCCCGGACCTTGACAAGCGGGAGGTCACAGTAATTGCTGCCGGACATATTTAACATTAAGATAATCAGGCCATTAATTACCCTTTGGATCATTAAATCAGCCAGTTGCAAAATGAAATTTCTGCCTCTATTACTCACTTGAGAGACCACAGGGGTGGCCTTTAATTTATCAGGGAGCTTGAGCTACAAAGGCTGGGGCTGGGGGAGGGCAGGCGGGGAGGGGGCTGGAGCACCGGCGTGGCGGCCGGGCAGGGCATCCATCCGCCATGCTCCGCGGTCCTGGCAAATTAACTAGGTAAGATAACCTCCGCTTCCAAAGGCAGAGGCTGGGGGTATGTAAATAGGCCAGGGCAGACCGGGAGATCAGAGTCTGCACACCACTTAGCAGGATAATAAAGGAAATCATCCTTGATTATCAGTGCTAATTTGGACACTGCCGGTAGCTTGTTATGCGTGTTCTGAGTAGCATTTAATTAATTCAATTGCTTGTTAATGAGGGAAGTGACATGTGGGAGCAGATGCCACCCAACTGCAGATGGACTCTGGTCATCACAGCAAAGCCCTTTTTTCTCTTTCACCCACTTCCCCCCCTCCCTGCTTTTTTTTTTTTTTTTAAAGAAAGAGAACAGGAAAAGGTGTCAAGCGTAGAGCAACACTCAAAAGAGACAAAACACTGACCTCGGCAGGCCAAGAACTGCTGAAAAATAATCAGATGAGACAGTCCTGGGGCTGCGTGGGCAGCGATGTTCCCCGAGGCCACATTTGGAACAGTGCATCTTTATGCCAGAAATTTGAGCCTCAGATTATGATATTGTGATCTTATGATCAAACCTAACAAGACAAAGACGCGGCCAAGTGGTGCTGCTTTTAATATCTCAGAGTCGGCTGCAGGGATCCAATTATTTTCAGTTTGGATACATTTCCCCTTTATCAATATCTCCATGTGCATAAATAAGATGAAAGCGGTGTTGCAGAATCGAAAGGGGGCGGCACTCCCCGCGCCCGCGGGCTGCTTCCGTCTGGAAGTGCGCGGCCAGTCTCTCCCACGCAGGTTTCTGATGTGGGCCCTTATCTTCCTATCGAAGGTGACATCTTTTTATAGGCTAGAGACAAGAAGGGAGTTTAGGCAGGGAGGTGAACTTACAAATAATTTTTTTTTTTAAAGGAAAAAAGGATGCTAAAAAACGAGGAAAGAAAGTGCAGGGAATCGGTCAGCCCATTCCCTTCCCAGTGGCATACTGGGTAGTGGCGATTTAGGAGCTTCTTTCAAGAACTCTGCCATGGAGACGGATGCCCAGTCCTGCACTTCCAGACCACTCTGGCTTCCAAGCC
Organism: Myocastor coypus; assembly: GCA_004027025.1. Lineage (NCBI taxonomy): Eukaryota > Metazoa > Chordata > Mammalia > Rodentia > Myocastoridae > Myocastor > Myocastor coypus. Next base: position 51,158 of record PVJA010000476.1, read on the forward strand.
CACCTCAGCAGGGCCCCGAGTGCTGTGTAAACAGGCTACTTGCGTGCGAGTGCCCACAGCAAAGTCCCTGAAGACCTCCCTTGCCAGGTGCCTTGACGCTGGGGACAGAGAGGCAGTGGGGAGCCCAGGCAGTCAGGCAGAGGGCGCTCTACCAGGAGGGTTCTGCCAGGGCCTGGGAGGAAGTGATCCTCAGGACAGTCAGTCCCCAGGTTCCTGTGTGGAATGTGGGTGACAACTTGAGGTCTTGGTGCTGCTGAGCGGCCCAGTGGGGCTGCGTGTGCCTCCGTTTCTGTGAAGACATGGAACCCTGAGGTCCCAATGACAGGCACGATGGCCGCCACTTCCCTGCCTCCCTGCCTTCTTCCCTCCCATTCCTTTGCTCAGGAAGTGTTTGCATGGCTGTCACTGCCTTGCCTTTACCTGTGAGTCTTTTACTCTGGCACTTGCAGTGGCCATCTCGGGGCTCTGAGGATGCCTTCTCCCCGCGGGCAGCAGGCACTGTGTCCTCACAGTGGGAGTCGGCATTCTGCCCGGCTGCTGGCCCACCAGGGTCCCGGACACAAGTGCCTGCCTTTGCCCTAAAAGCCAGTTAACTGTGCCCACCCTCCCTACCTCTCCAGCACTTAGCCATGCCCATTTATAGTCAGTATTTTCAGTGTGTGCTTAAATGGTATCAATAGCAATTAGAAAGGGGACTTCTGATTCCAGCCCAGGTGTAGTTAATTGTTGTCTCGTCCGTCTCTCCTCTAACGTGATTCTTCCTCCAAATTAAGCCCCCATTACAGAGGGGGTGAAGGACATCCTCTCCCCTCCTGCGACCATAAATTTAATATCGAATGTGCTGGAAAAAAATGTCAGCTGCTGCAGAATCCATCCAAAAAGATTTCTTCCCCCTTTCCTGGGAGTAATTAAAAGATGCTTTCCTTGACTAATGATTCCCCTGTTTAGGAGGGGAAGTCAATAGCGCCTCAGCCGCCGTCAGCTTCGATTGATCACGGTGCTGCTCAAGTTTGAACGGCAGATCTCAGAGCAGCTGAGAATCCCTGGAACCAATTAGAAGCTCTTCGGAGCTGCCCTAATGGGGGTGCAGGGACAACAGGCAGAAGGCCAGCCAGCTGCGCCGGGTGCCTGTCTCCTCAGCTGCCTGCAGGCCTGGGTGACGCTGATGTGCAGTATTTCAGGGAAGGGTTGTTTCTTTGGAGAAAGATCTGCGGTGTCCTCTTCCCCGTGGTCCTTCAGAATGTGCGGGCATGCGTGCGTGTTCATGGGAGTGGAGCATTTCTAATTCCATTCCACCATCATAATGAATCTTCTGAACAAGACGGAACCAACCAGAACCCCTTGAGATAGCATCTGGGTCTTTTTTGCAAAGAACCGGACGTGGATTTTCCTTGGATAGACACAGTCTTTTACGAGCAGTTTTCTTTTAGGCATTACCTTTGGGCCACATGAAAAGATCCTTGGGCTGCTTGTGCTCACCATCTCAGCTTTTGTAGAAGGGAGGAGCTGACCGGACAGGTGGAGAGGGGGCTCTCGGAGAGGCGGGCCCCCCAGTAGATCTCCGTTCTCATGCAGGGATGGGGTGCCCTGTGGGGACGGTGGCCCACACTGCAGGAGGGGCCACAGGTGGCGGGTGTTTGTTGCTGGGCTATGTGCTGTGTGCTTGGGACGTTTCCAAGGCTTCCTCTGCGTTTTACCTGGACCAATGTCTAAGTTATTTATCTCTTACTCCTGAGACAAAATGGCCCTATGTCCAAGGTTAAAGCAGGGGGAAGGTTTATTTAGCTCTTAGTTTGTGGAGGCTTCAGTCCATAATCAGCTGGCTCCAAGGCAGAGCGGCACATGGCAGAGGGCAGCAGTTTATGGTGGTGGAAGACAGCAAAAGCAGAGAGAGAGAGAGAGAGAGAGAGAGAGAGAGAGAGAGAGAGAGAGAGACAGAGAGAGAGACAGAGACAGACAGAGAGACAGGGATAGAGACACAGAGACACACAGTGAGACTGAGACTTTCTGGCCTGCATATGGCATGCAGGCTACCTGCCCTAGGCTGGGCATAGCTCTCACACCCTTAATCCTAAGCACTGGACTATGAATCAACCACAAACTCTAGATTCAGCCATCTGTGAAAAGCCCAGGACTACAAAAGGCTTTGGGGGGTTATCCAGACCCAAACCCCAACAATCACAGTGGCTTCCAGGCTCACCCCTGAAACTCCCATCACCCCGCTGGCTGACTGTGGCCCTCTTGGGAACACACTGAACACTAAACAGACCAAGCCACTCCCCACGCCCCACGGGAGTGGTGTGGTGGGCTACCCAGGCTTGGAGGTCCTCTCACCCTCTTGTGTGGTTGAGACCCCCCCTATTAGCTCCAGCCCCTCTGGGAGAGGTGCGCCAGTGCACACACCTGTTCTCAGGCTGGGTCTGTCCACTGCGTCACACACAACCAGTGTTCAGACCACTCCACACACTGGTGGCAAGAATCCCCCACCCCCTGCCAATGCTGCCAAGCCTGGGGCCTCCTCAGCCCGCCCTAAGGATGTGCGACTCTCACGGAAGTCAGCTTTTCCGCTTACTGTTTCTTTTCTATGAGAAGGTGCCCAGTGAAAGTTTGCCAAATGGGAGCAAAAGCAAAATTCCCTGGTGGAATCATTCTAGGCCCGAAGAAACATTCAATTTTCACACGAGCTGTTTTCCTTGTGGGTGGAACGAAATTAGGAATTCAAAATTTATCTCTGGAAATACCACATCAGGGTGCAACCACGGAAGGAAGGGGTGCAGCAGTCGCCCCATTTGTGACAGGGGAAGACTCCCAGCCATCATGGAAGCGTAGAGAGATGACATACGCAGTAGATGGAACTGAAAGCTAGACACTCACGAGCTCAAGCATACAGATTAGACCTATAAGGTACCTGAAGAGTGTTCGCTTAGGAATGAAGATGTTAACATCTAAATTTGAACGGATGCACTTGCTTCTAATCACTCTCACTGGTTTCCCCTTGGCTTGTAAGAAGGCGGCGTCTGTGCTGCAGAGGTGGCTCATGGCCAGTGGTCCACTTCTGCCCTACCCGCAGGGGCCTGCAGTCGGAGTGTGGGGACACCCCAGCGCATACTCCCACGAGCTAAGGGGCCACCACACATGCTGCAGCGCCCCCTGCTCTCCACAGCGCTCAGCACAGTGGTGGAAACTGCTTTCTGCAGCTCAACCAAGGGCTGATTACCACTTGGACACTGGCAGAAGCGACAGGAACCTTACAGGCGCTGGTGGCCTTGGCAGGCACCTGAGTGCGTATGGACCGTGGGGTGAAGCCCTCAGGGCCAGATCCTAGGCAGGACATGAATCAGCCACCGTTTCATATGCCAGAAGAGCCCTGCACTCCACGTGGAGGAAACAGCCCTCCCCACCCGTGCCACTGCACCCCCACCTCGTGGCATGAAATATGCCTCTGTGCTCTCAAAACTGGTTTTTAAGGGCTGTAAAGTGAAAAACGAGAAACTAAATGGCCTCGAAATAAATGATGCTTTTTTTTTTTTTTTTGGTACGAGATAATAATTAACCTTAATGAGGAGTATCTAAATGTGTTAGAAACATACTTTCGAAAATGAAATACATTTTCTTACCATACACTTACTTGGTGGTGGTAAAGGGGTGGGGGAGTAGATGCTTACTATAGATACAAGAATAACGAAACCAAAGAATTAAAACGCACAATTGAGGTTGGTATGGCTTCCACCATTAGAAATATATGAATTACAGTAATATATTCATAAGGTTAGAAGCTTAATAGGTTTCTAAGAAGGGGAGAGAGATCCCCAAGGCTTAAAAACAAACAAAGTATTAAGAAGTCTGAATATCCTGGCCAGGCATGGTGGCATATTCCTGGGATCCCAGCGTGCAGGAGGCTGAGGCAGGAGGATTGATGCGCATTTGAGGCCAGCCTGGGCTATGTGGTTCAAAGGTGGTCTAGAGTGCACAGTAAGCCCTGTCTCAAAAAGATACCCCCGCAACAGAACAAAAAGAATCATCCCAGCTGCTGAAGACCAGCTGCACCCAGGGACGGGCGTTTCTGTGTCAGCAGGTGGGCGCTGCACAGGTTGTCCCATGCCCAGGCGGCGGTCCCTCAGGGCTCCTACCTTGTGGAGTCCAAGGAGGGCTTCGTCCGGCCCTGGCTGCTCTCTTCCCACACGCTGTTGGCCAGCTCGTTCCCAATGGAGGACATCACCTTGATCAGCTCAATGGGCCAGTCGTCCAGGTCGAGGGAGCGCACCCGCGACAGGTGGGTGCCCAGGTTGCGGTGGATCCCCGAGCACTCGATGCACATGAGGGCTCCCAAGTTGAGGCTGGCCCAGTTGGGGTCTGAGGGAAGAGAGGGGGAGTCACACACACTAGATCGCTGTGCTCTTTCCCAGCGGCCGGCAGTCTGGGAACAACCAACTGGCTGTAACATGGAGGTATATTCTGCACTGCAGCGCTGCCGCCAGGACAATGGCTAGTGCAGAGGCAGCCTCCAGTCGGCACAAGAGGCCAGGAGCCCGGCCTGGGCTGGCTCTGTGTGAGAATGAGCTACAGCCGAGGTGCGGAGGCCCGGCGGACTTCGATGGTCGATGGCTTTCGCCACTGACAGGAGGAAGCACGGCCCAGGTCCTCTGGGGACAGTCACCACTCCGGGTGCATTACAAGAGGTGACAGAAAGCCAGGTGGCTGGGGCCCTATCTGGCTGCCTGAGGTATCCCCTGCTGCACATGGAGGACATTCAGGAATGGCCCTGGGTGCGGGGATCAAAGCTAGCCAGCTCCTCAGCCCCTGGCTCACACTGTTGCCAAGTGGCTGGCAGATACCCCATGAGGGGGAGGTCTAGGCCCTTGGAGACATTCTGGCTGGGCAGGGGGGTGGGGGAAAGCCAGGCCCCAGGTGAAGAACAGAATGAATCAGAACAAAGAAATGCAGAGACTTCATACCAGAAAAAGAGAAGTCAAGAAATGCTCAGAGGCTGGGGCCAGCGGGTGGTCCCTGCGGGGTGTTAGGGAGAGGGTGGCATGGCCCGCTGCTCTTCTGTCCCCCTGCTCCTTGAGCCCCGCTTTCCTCGCGCATCTCCATCCTCTGGAATCCAGCTGTCATCTCCATGGCCCACTGAGATGCGGCAGCCAAGGCCTCAGCCCCCACTGGGTCCCAGGGTCCCTCTGGCCATCTCTCCCTCTCCCTCCTGCAGGCTGGGCTGGCCCCTCACTCTGCACCCATCTGCTCTGCTCAGCGGCCCCTCAGGACCTTCCTCCTCCTTGCCCAGGGCTTCCTCCTGCATGCGGCCCTTGTCTCCCGGCCCAGGTTGCCCTGCATGATTCCTTTGCTGTTAGGACCTCAGCTCCATCCCGAGTGGAGATGACAATGCGCACCCCTGGGGTTGACATGAGGACTAAAAGCTGTGAGGTGCTCAGCTGTAACCATCACATGGCACGCACGGTGCCACTAGGTGTTGGCTCTGGTGGATCTGTTCCTTCCCGTATTTAAGCAAGGTTATTGTGGCTGCTTCTCGGGACAGAGAGGTGAGGAAGGACGCCTTAGCAGTGCAGGATGAGGGTTCTGTGGAGCAGGTCAACAGGAGCCAACGAAGAAGCCGGAAGAAGCCGGGAGATGCTGGGAGATGCCAGGAGATACCGGAAGGTGGAGTCCCGGGAGCAACTGAAAGCCAGCGCTGGGAGGTGGCCGAGCGGCTCGCAGTAGCACACTGGCTGAGCGCCAGCATGCATGGGTTCTATCCCCCAAACACTGCAAAATCTGAATACATGAACCTGGTGGTCAGCAATGGCCTCTCTGAGATGTAACATGGGGGCCTGAGGAGTTTGGACGACAATGGTCAGGGCAAGCAGAGAACAGACAGGTCAGGCTCCCACTGTAGGTCTGCTGGGCTTCGTGGAGGCGGTGGGCCCCAGGTATCCGAGTGTGTAGGCCTGGGGTCCGTGAAGGAGGACAGGCCCCCAGGCATGAGGCAGGCCGAAGTAGAGGAGCTCCTGGCGCCTCGGCAGGCCCTGCTCCCTTGCCAGCCGCCAGTCACTGGGCTCCTGGGGATGGCTCCTCCTTTCCCCTCTGCCAGGAATGGCGGGGGCTGGGTTTCCCTGATCCTGCTGAGGTGACTGTAGCCCATCGTGGGTGGCCTCCTCCTTGGTGTGTTCTCTCCCAGGCTCCCAGAAGTGGACAGCCGCACCAGTGTGCCCAGTGCATCTTGGGGGCCACCACTTCCGGTTCTGATGCCCGGCTTCTCTCTGCTGCCCTGAAGGACACAGGCTTCCCATCTTGAATCCTGGTGGGGCCTGCACAGCCGTTCTTCCCCCAGGTGCACCCAGGACCCTGCGCTCTATAGCCATCCCCACCCTCACAAGCCCTTTCTGTCCTTAGGACCCTGCTCAAACGTCAGCTGCTGGAGGAAGCCTGCAGAGAGCGACCCGCCAGGCCCTTCTCCGTGGTACAGGCTGCATGCTCCCGGGCCTTGTTCCCAAGCTCCAGCATGGTCATGCTTACCCAGGGCCAGCAGCGTCCGGCCTGGTGCTGACACCAGCTTCTGCTCGATTTTCCTCCCCTCAAAATGCTAAAAAGCCGGATGGACAGATTGACCGCAGGTGACTTCGTGGGGCTGGGATTGGAGAGCGTAAAGTTGGCCTCTACCCTTGGCAACGCAGGTGCTCCTCACCAAACAGCCTGCGGGCTGATGCCTCAGCTGACGACGTGCCACCTGGCCTTACACCTGTCTTTTTGCTTTTGTACAGTTCCACACGTCTTGTTTATACAGCTTCCACGTGTTTTGGGGTATGGCACCCCTTGCTTGTGCAGTGCTGGAAGTGCTGCCCCCACGTGTTTTGGGGGGACAGCACCTTGCTTGTGCAGTGCTGGAAGTGCTGCCCCCACGTGTTTTGGGGGACAGCACCTTGCTTGTGCAGTGCTGTAACTGCTACCCCCACGTGTTTTGGGGGACAGCACCTTGCTTGTGCAGTGCTGTAACTGGTACCCCCACGTGTTTTGGGGTATGGACCCCTTGACAGTGCAGCGCTATACAGTGCTGTAGCTATGTTCCGCAGCACATCACAGTGCTGGGTGTGAGAGTCACGCAGGTGAGAGCCACGCCACCAAGTGGAGCTTCCTCCGGCCGTTTCTCCATCAGAGCTATAAGGTCCCTACTCTATGCAGTGCAACCCTCCATCTAGTGAAGAGCGCTGCTAACCCCCTGGTCGTAGGAACCGAACCCTGTCGTTAAACCATGAGTGTCTGTATGAGCCACTGAGGGGTTCTCTGAAAGGGAATGTCACTCTTGGAGAATAGGAAGTGCAGCGGAAGGTTAGGCTACTCTAGGGCATGAAGCACTGGTGACATTTTCCATTGGTTCAACCAAATGCTTCAGGGCATAGCAAATTTAAGCCAAAAAAAAAAAAAAAAAAAAAAAATCATCTGGCGGCAAAACGCAACATATTATTTTGAAATTAAGGAACGATGACGACAGCAGCAAGCACACGGAGATCTTTGGGTAGGAACGAGCCAACTGGCCCCTGATTAGGCACAGGCCACCTCCACTGCCCAGGGACAACACCAGGCGGGGGCACAGTGTGGGCCCCTGGCCCAGAGTCCGATGCCCAGGCATAGGCGAGACTCGGGGAGGGCTGGAGGGCCAAGGGCACGTTCTGCCAGCAAGGCCCCACGAGGGCACCATGTTCAAGTGAAACCCCCAACGGAAATGTTTAAGCTCTGCCACACACGACAGCGGTGGTCCCCGAAGCGCCCCACACTTACTCTGGGTGTCGCAGTCCACGCAGTGGGAGTTCCCACGGATGCTCCGGATGGACTGCAGGGCCAAGGCCTCGCTCTGGCTGGTCAGCCGGGACTGGGGACAGAGGGAAGAGACAGGGCAACAACATGTGAGCAGCCTGGCAGAGATGAACACCTCTTCTGAGCATGTCAGGAAGGATGGCAGCCAGGGTGCTGGGGGCAGGAGAAGGGTGAGTCTCAAGTTCTTCTTTGCATGGAGTCAGGGAAGGGCATGGCCGAGGGGCAGCCGTCACACGCCAGGAGCTATCAGCTGAGATGCTCTCTGCATCCAGAGGGTGTGGCCTCAGCCCCCGGAGAAGATGACAGGTTAACGTGCATCTCCTGCACTGGGAGTAAGGGTCAAGCAATGAGGGAAAGATTCGCTGGTAAGCAAGAGTCAGGGCCTAACCAGCACTCTAGGGTGCAGCCCTACGGCTCCCCATCAGAAAGCCCTCTGGCCACCGCCACCAGCTGGGAGGTCCGTGGTCCACTGAGGATTTCTTGGTGGTGATAGTCCCAAAGTCACCAGCCTGAGTCGGGCGGAGAAGAGTGTGAGTACATGGGGTATCTATGATTGAAACTTACCCTAAAGGGATTCGGAAGTACCTAGAGGGAGAAAGACATGACTGCTTCCCCAGGCACTGACACTGTGACACTGTCCTGCCGAGCTTTCCGCTAAGTGCACCTGTATTCAGGTGTGTACTTGAAGAGACCCAGCACCGTATCTAACTCTGATGCGTTAGGCAGCCTTTAATACTGCAATTCACGCAAAAACCGATCACTGTCAGGAATGCACGTGAAACTGGCTGCCTTTGGGGCTAGGGGTTCTTCATGAGCTCGGCTGTCTCGCACAGACTCTTGAATGTGTGACAATGGCTGGCCTGCTGTGGAGCAGTGAGCAGCCGCCTGCCTGGCCCATCTGCCTGGCTGCGGCAACCCCGAAGCGCCCATGCACAGGCCCTGCTGCCCGCTCCAGGGCCTGCATGGTGTGTGGCACATTTCGTGGCTCCCCTCTGGCAATGAGATCAAAATCTTCCTGAGTTCACTTGGGGAGTCACGGCGTGGCTACCTGGGGATGCAGCCCAGAGTAAAAGATGCGCTTCTTCCTATCTCTGTGCAAAGCGTCTTCCAAAAGAGAAGCGAACTGCATTATAATGGTGACGACTGTGGTCAGCTTTACCCTGGTGCAAGAGGGCAGTGAAGCAAGACGCACTCTGGTGCTGGACAGTCTCCCTCCTTAATGACAGAGCGGACCAGGAGGCACCAGCAGAATGGTCTTTACACAACTGCATGCAAATGCAGGGTGGCGGGCAGTGGGCTCTTTCTGTTTCTAGCTCATCAGTTTGAACAGCTCAAAATGCTAAGAGTCTCAAGTGTCCCAGGACAGGGGTTAAAAACACTCAAGCATTAAAACAGTAAAAGTGAGGAAACTGCTAGATAACTTCCGTATCAGCCTACTTTTTAAAAACTATCTTTTATTCTCTTTAAAAAAGAGAAAAAAACCAAATATCTTCAATAGAAGAAGTATCAGTCAGTAAGCAGTAGCCTAGAGAATGTAGGCCTACACACATACACACAATTTTTCCTCCCTTTACATTTTTTCTACCGTAGAACAACGGCCTTCAGCTGCCGAGCCACACAAACACACACACACACACACACACACACACACACACACACACACACCCCTGCTTCATCGGTCCTCAGGAGGCGGAAAGTCTACCTCGCTCTTGCTCGCAGTGGGCCGAAACCTGCCAGCCCTTTGCATTGCCGTTTCCTGGCAAGGATGGTCTTTTCTACCTGGCTTGGACTCTGCATCTCTTTATGAGAATGCAACTGTGCACCTTTAAGTCCTCGTCTCTTTTTTCTGATTTGTTCTGTCCCAAACAACGACGACGACGACGACGACGACGGTAAGAGTGGACACAGAAGCTGTCGCCCGCCACCTGCGCTGAAACGTCAGGGCCTGCTACCTGGCATTCGGCTGATAAAGACCTCACATCAGATGCCCTGCCACGCGCCATGGCCACGCAAGGATCCCAGGACAAGGTGCGTGAGGAAGACAGGCACAGCAGGCTCTGATCTTTGCAATTACTGAGTCTCCTGCCCGCGGAGAATGCCTGGGCCTGTCATCCGCGCATGTCATCTCACGCTTTTGTCCTCCCTGGTGAAGCACTGTGGGCCTTCGTTTCCCTTTAACGATCGGTGGCCTTGATTTTGGGGGACAGCCTGCTGAGGGCCTTACCTTATTCTTGCTGCTCTCGCAGGACTGCAGGCTGGCGAGGATCTGGCTCTCGATGGCTTGGACCCAGGCATCTCGCTCTTCATACGTGGTGGCTTCAAAGTGCCACGTCTGGCCAGTGAGGGACACAATGATAAACTCAAAGTTTTCTTCTTGTTCTGAAACAGAGTGGTGGGGATGAAGAGTTTACTTTCATGCGCCGGCAGCAGGGCCTCTGCCAGTCCTCTGTCACAAAAGTGCCTCTGGGTTCAATGGCACCTGCAGGGGGCGGCGCCACACACAGGACTGGACCACGATGGCCATGGAGATCTGAATCCACATAGCTCCACACACTCAAGACTCACTTCCTAAAGCCAGTGGGCTTAGCTGGGTTTCAATCAATGCTCAGGGGACAGGGAAGAATGGAAAGCAGCGGGCGATGCCAGTGTGCCTGTGCCAAGTACACACCGAGCAACGTGGGGCGAGCAGTGTGTGACTCACTGCTGACATCCAGGCCCGCAGGAGGGAAGGGAAGTTAGTGCTGCTCATCTTGGGTGCAGTCTGAACTCCTGCCCAGCTCCTGGGTGGAGATCCAGTCATCTCCAGCAAAAGAAGGCTGCAAGGTGGGGGGCCGGCAGTGTGGGAAGAAGCATCGCTGTCCTCCTCAGACCAGGAGAGTGGGACTAACTCTGGTGACTCAGAAAGGCCCCAGCCTAGATTCGCAGGCACTCAAGCCCCTGGGTGGGTTGTGGAGGGGGAGCTGGCTCCACATGCTATACCCGTGTGCCTGCTTGAGGCCATGGACATCCGAGGAGGACTCTGCTCATGTGGGAAACGCAGTCAGCATCTACCTGAGTGACACGGTGCCCGCTGGCTTGGCCCATAGGAGCCGTACCACAAGGACCCCTGGCCATTTATTATCATGTCCAGCCCAGCCTCGGCCCTGCCCAAGGAGAATGGGACCGGTGACATCCAGCCAGCAGGAAGCCCGAGGTGGCTCTTGGGCGCCAGGTCTCACGAGTGGCGTGACAGCCATGTAGTGAGCAGCGGTGACAGGCAGTACCAGCCACCCAGCTGCCTCTGGAGCCTCCAGCCACTGCCAAGCATGGTCCTCCACCCTGACTTGGATTCAGTCACCACTGGATGCCACCTCTGCTTGCTGCCTCAGAGCCACGGCAGCCACCCCTCCCTCGTCCCCTTGGGTCTTGGGAGACAAAAGGCAGCTGCCTTCTGTCGTCCTGGCCCAGGTAGGGCAGGCCTGGGCTCCAGCGCTGAGCTTTCTGACTCCTACAAGTGGCAGAGCGGCCAGCCTCAGCAGGAGACAGGACATCTGGGGAGTCCTTGACTCCCTCAGGGCAACCTACATGGGCTTCCCTGCTGTCTCTATTCATCTGGTTCTGGAGTTCAGAAAGTAAGGGGCTCACTAGGGACTTACTTCAGCCCATCCATCACCCTTGAGTGTGAAAAGTGAGCATCTCTGAGTGCTTAGGGAGAGGAAGGACACCCATCTCTGTGCAGAGGTGGGGTAGGGGTAGGGCAGGGAGACCTGCAGCCCCTTCCAGCCCCACACCCCAACAGTGGGGAATACCTGTGTTTTTATTACAAAAAACTCTCCGTGACTTCTCCACAGATTCCCCCACGCTGGCCTGCAACCACACCTTGCAATCACCGGCCGAGCCACCATGTGAGGGTTTTAAAAAGTGTGGCCTCTGGATCCCCCGGATTTTCTGTGCCAACCTGATGAATTTCAACCTGCTCCCACCCAGATTTTCGTACACAGTGCCCCCAATTCCCACCTTTTATGCAAAACTCTGCCAGTGAGCTGACAGGTGGGGTGTGCGAACAACCACATTATCCTCAGGCCCTAAGAGAAACGTGGAAGTTCTCAGGAGGACGGTGGCGGGTGTGCATTAGGAGACCCACTAGGCTGCCTGGTGTCCTCTTAAACCCGCGGAATTCAAATGCTTGCATAAGAGCTCCCTAGTGACCAGGACTTATTGGGTTGTCATGTGGAGAAAGTTACGGCCCTTAGCTTCCGAGTTGGATGTCCCATGCCGAGCTGCCACAGAGCTGAGCTCTGGGCTTCTAGCCACCACGAAGGGCTCCAGTCCTGGATCTGGGGCAAAGAGGATGACTCACTTAACCTGGGTGTGGCACCTGGCTGCCCTTCCTGCTACATTCCAGGTGCCAGGCTGTACACAGGGGCAGGGGACAGGACGGGCTCTGCGCACACACACACACACACACACGCCTGTGTTGATGACAAAGCCCACGTGCTGAGGACACTGGTGAGCCAGTGAGATGCCGTGAGCCCACGCCACTTGTTTCGTGCTAACACAGCGGCTGCTCCCACCCCTCATTCTCTCAACACTTGACACAAAGACAGAACTTTCTGGTGAAAGTGGTAAGCACAGTGTGGCTCTACCCTGCTAATTATGTAACAAAATGCAACCATGCATGGAAAATTGTCCCAGGACACGGAGCTGGGTGTCCTCAGGAACCTCAGAGTCTGCCCCTTGCAAGTTTCTGCGCACGCTTCCTGTGGTACCTGCCCTGTCCTGTCCACCACCCCAACTGGCCTCGCAGATCTCCCCAACTGCCCCACTCCCACTGAGCCTGGACACAAGTTTCTGTCTGGGCTCTCCCACGTTACTAAACGTTTCTGTCTCTCTTTGCGGGCTCCTGTTCATTTCCTCCCCGACACCTCTGGCTTCTTTACTGGGTCTTCTGTGCCTTCCTGTGGACCTGGGCTCAGCAATGACTTCCTCGCTGACCCGCAAACCGGACACCGTGGCTCATGGATGGGCCTCTGCCCGGGACGTCGGCCCACGGCAGTCAGATGCCTCTCTTCTTTTGCCGGCTAGAGGTGCCTCCTCTCCCGTCTCTGGCATGCAGCGGTGTCCCACGCTTCCACGCTTCTGCTCAAGGACCTGCAGCGCTTTCTTCCCATTCCGCCATCTGTCTTTCTGAGATCACCGACGACTGACCGCCAGGCCACCCCAGGGTCGGTTTCCTTTCTCACTGCCCGGCACCGTCGATGGACCCTCTACCTTCCACCTTCACCTGCTTGGTCTTCTGTGAGCCTCCAACACCTTTAATGCTCCCTCAGATGCTCAGGTGGCCTGTGTCGGGATCAACCAAGGGGTGGTGCTGAGCCGTGGGGATACAACACTCTCGGAGGGACTCCAGGGCAGGGGTCCTGGGGACCATCACCAAGAGGCTGACGGTGCCCACCACGGGACTGCTACATCCTACTGCATTCAAAGTTCTTGTCAGTGTGCTGCGTGGAGAGACTTGGATGGAGTCCGTTATCCCACTTAGAAAGGGTGGAACTGTGGGTGGGCAACAGAGCTCAGAGTGCCTCAGAGTGCGTTAATTCACAGTGCAAAGCTTCCAGCAGCCCACTCTTGCTCTTAAGCAGCAGGGAGCCAGGAACACCCAGTTTCAGGTTCTGTCCATAACTGTCTGGGGCCCAGGAGCCACCCAGGACCGAGGATACCACAGATGGACCACTGTGGCCAGCGAGAGGTTGACCAGCCCTAATATGAACACCCAAAGCCCGAAATGCTCTAAAACCTGAACTGCACTGAGCCCCAGGGCATCTCAGATGCTCAGCCACTGAGGTCTACATAATATTCCCAAGCCCGACCAAGTCCAACACGTGAAACACTCCTGGTCTCCAGCACTGCAGACAGAGAGACTCCTGTGGACAATGAGGTGGCAAAGAGGCTCCAGAGGACAGGGCTAATGGGCGCCGGAAGCCCTGACCCCGCTGAAGGTCACCAGCGCGTGAGGCGAGGCCAGCAAGTCCCAGGCCCTGATGAGCCTGCAGCGCATGGCTACACATCATGTCCCCGGTCAGACCCAACAACACAAGCCCTGGGGCCAACTCATGAGGGACCACTTGCTTTCTGAGGGGAAATCTTGTGGCAACTGAAAAACCAAAACCAAGAGGAATAATGCAGACCCAGTGAGGACAGCAGGGAGGATACACAATCCACAGCGGCCTAGCCTTGGGATGCAGCATACCACAGACAAGGCAGCAGTCGTCGTGATCGCCGAGTGCACGAGTGAGCATGCGTGGCAGGTGTGGGGCATGAGGGGAGCAGGCACCAAGGCCCTGTGGTCATGGGGCAGGGCTGAACACCAGGAAGAAAATCCTGAACATCTCTGTGGGGACTTTAATGGAACGGCTTAACCCAGCTGTCACGGTCTCTTCCTAGATATCCCCCCACCAAAGCCTCCTGGAACAGTCATGGAGCTATCCCAGAGGTGGCCGAATCTAGAGTATGTGACTGATGCGTACTGCCATGCTGGCATTAAGAGCGGGTGACTGCTAGCCCGCTATCTGGATTGGCACCACCCAAATCCCGGTAGGCCAGATCTAATATAAGGGCTGGAAAAAGGCTTCTCTCTGCAGTGTTGCTCCGGAGCCGTGTCACCTCGCCTTGCAGCCAGCTGATTATGGGCGGGCACCTCCACAGACTGTGAGCTCAACACCTGCCTCTCTCCGGGGTTTTGCCTCAGTGAGGAGCAAAGTGCCTAAGACATGAGCCCTGCAGAGGCAAAAGCAGGCCTCCTGTGCTGTCTCTGGGGACCCAGCAGCACCTCCTGGACAATGACACTCGTGCCTGTGTCCATGAGGGGATCTCGTGGTTACCAAGTCTTCTGGCTTCCAGAATGTGGTCTTTATATTCTTTTTGAGGGAGGGCCAAATGTAAATTATCTACAGTTTGGTGTCTCAGAACTAGAAAATATTGGCCCTGCAAGTGCACATTCGGTCCCTCTGCATATGATTTCTACAGAGGGGTAACCTATCTCCTTGTGAGGACCTATACCCTGGGACAGTGAGAGCGGGGAGCGGTGGGCTCTCTGGGCTTGGCACGAATGGTGGCAGCGCCCTGGAGGCATTATCTCTTCTGATCACTTTCCATTTGTAAGAGGCTATAGTGTTCCTTTTCCATTTTTTTAAAAAAACAACGGACACCACAAGAGGCACCCCCAGGGTGGTCAGCGCCTCCACATGGCTCTGCTGGCTATTTAAAGCCCAGCTTCCCCAGAAGTCCCCTGCCAGCTAGTCCCTGGTATGTACTTCTTTGGAACCTATGTCAGGTAGCTTGATCGTACAGGCTGGAGGCTGCAGGAGGCATCACGACAGTCAGAATGCACCTCCTCTGGGGTCATCCTGGCTTCTGACCATGGGTGCTGTGGTCAGAGTGGGGCACTAGGCAGAGGCCACCTTCACTGGTCTCTGACTCCCTGGCCAGAGGCTGGGCTTCTTGAGCAGGATGGCTGGTCTTTTGTGTCGCAGGACAATTATTGTGTGATGCTCCAGTCGGCCCAGGTGGGGGCATGAGGCAAAGCCAGTCCTAACTAAGCTGGCAGAGAGAGATTCACGCTGGCAGGCACCACCCAGGCAATGTCCTGCTCGTCTTCCCAGCCTGCAGCCCAGGGATCACAGCTTGGTCCACGTCGCACTCCCACAGCACGACAGTGACTGTTCGCCAGCCAAACAAGCAGTGCACGGATCTCAGGACCCGCATTCCTCCTCAGAGAAGTCTTGACTGGTGACACAGCTCGGCTCAGCTCCTCGATGGCCCAGAAGGACTGTGTCGTGCTAGAAAGTGACACAGGGGTGATGCTTGAGCGATCAGCAACTGCACAAAAAATGACAGCTGCCATAACCGGAAGCGTGAGGACGATTGGTCAAGAAGACAGAGCTGACCAGTGGGTCACTGTCACCCTCCTGGGCCCTGTGAGGAATGCTCGGGTCCTACATCTGGCTGCGGGCAGTTCATTTCACTGATCTAAACCTAGCACTGGTGACCACTGCAGCGGCTCCTATTTAAGTCACTGTAAAAATGGAACTTGGGTGGCAGGCAACTCTGATGGCATTCACACGAGAAGTGTGCTCTTGGTTAGAGACACACACGGAAACAGCCAAATGCAACCCCACTGTGACAAGCCAAACCGCCACCCGCGCCGAGCTGGCAGTGTCACCGGGTGGGTTGCTCCTCCGTGCGACATTGTGGAGCTGGACTGCTAAGTAACGGCTTGTGATTGGGCTCGCAGGGACTCGAACAATTTTCCGTGTTTAACAGTTGGCTGTGGAAAGGTCCACTATAATAGTATTTTAGCACCATGAACCTGTCGAAACCAACCTGCCCAATTATTCCCAACGACATTAATAACGCCAGATATTACACTAATTGCGTCCAGTTTCTATGCAGACGAGGCCCCGGGGGGCTAATTCTGGCTCCTCAGGGGCAGGCCTCTCTGCCATCAGACTGATTTCACGAAGAATCCCTCCTCATTACACAAGTCGGGTTGTCAAACTTTTTTTTTTTCCTTAAAGGTTAATGGGCCAATCAGTCATCAATTATTTTTGTGAAATCCTAGTAGGCAAAGGGTTAAAGGGCTGCAGCAGTGGAGAATGGTTCTCCATGTGGGGTTCCCTCTGCCAGGGTACAGAGGAGGAGGAGCTCAGGGAGCAGGGGAAAGGCTGATGGCCAGAAACGGACCTGTGAGTGTCTCTGGAAGAGGTCCAGGAGGGGGCGGCTGCTGGGGCGGTGGCCAAGGTCACCTGGATCCCAGTCTCACGTGTCTCACGGTGCCTGCACCGCCCTGCAGTCACGTGTCCCCTGGGCACAGAGTGCTGGGTGAGCCTGTGTCCTGCAGGGAGAGGCGAGTCTCCAACTGCTCAGAACTGCTCAGAACCCAGCCAGGGGCCCAGCCAGGGTCCCACCACCAAGCCCGAGTGTCCTTCATGACGCCTTTAATGACAAGTAAGTGGCAGGAGTGAAGTGTGCTTCTGAGCCGGCAGAGATGACACTGTCCAGTGGGGAGGAGAAGTCAGACGGGGCCAAGACCTCTGGAGAGGCATCACCAAGGATGGCCACCAAACGCCCAAGGTCCATGGGGCATAAGACAGCCCATCCACATGACTTTGGGCCCAGGAAAATGGAAATTTGTGCCTGGGGGAACACACAGCCCGGGTTAATACACACATACTCATTGCGTGTGTAGCCAGGTACTTTTAAAAAAGTTCATTAAGCAGTGCTGGCAAAGGAACTCTCCCCACCGCTCCCTAAAGCAGGGCTTCCATATGGGGGTCCCTTTTCCACCTCCTGGCTGGTGCCTGTGAGCGACCACGCCACTCCCTTGACCTTGGCCTTATCTTCAAGACAGGTACTAGGCTGGGCCGAGGACAATGAAGACACTCTGGCCCTCCTCGTTTTCTAAGCTGTTTCCTCTGCTGGTGTTCCCAAGCCCAGCCCAACTGCAGGGTCCCTGTCACACAGGTTTCTGTGAAGCCACCCTTTTCTGTGAGTTGGGGAGGAAGGCAGAAGGTGCTGCCTGCCGTGTGGTCCTCTGTCCTCCTGGTCTGTGCCTCCTGGTGCCCCTCACACATAGCCCCTGGCTTCTGTGCTGATTTTGAGTTTCATATTTTATAAAACACTTCCATATTTCTGCTTTAAAAGCACACATTAAATAGGTATGTGCTTTAGATACCTTTCCCAGTTATGGTGAAAACCACACATGACTACAACTTCAGCTTGAGTCCATGAAATAAAAACCACTGCTGACCACAGTGGCTCATGCCAGGAACCCAGCACTTAGGCTGGCTAAGGCAGGAAGATTCCAAATTTGAGCAAGTCAATTCAACCCCTAGTACTGCACTTTTCTTTCTTTCTTTTTTTTTTTTTTGGCGGGACTGGGGTTTAAACTCATGACCTTGCACTTGCCAGGCAAGCACTTGTGCCTTGGAGCTATCTCCCCAGCCCCTCCACACTATTTTTTTTAAACAAAGTCAACCTTTAATTCTGCCATAGGACAAAATCCATGTGAAAGAAGTATGGGGTTGCACAGAGCTAGGACTTTTGGGGGAAAATGTTTACAACATTTCCTCAAGAAGGTTTTTTTTTTTTTTTTTTTTTTCTTCCCCCCCCACTGATACCAGGGATTGAACTCAGGACCTTGAGCTTGTCAGGCAGGTGCTTATGCTGCTGAGCTATATCCCTGGCCATGAGAAGTTATTAATTTTAACCAGAAAGCTTACTGTTGGTGCTGCTAGGCTAGCACTTCTGGAGGCTCTGCAGAGGCCCCTTTCTGGGGCCAGCAGAGTCTGAGGGAGGTGCTGTACTGTGGCTTAATTTCGGAGAAGGCCACAATTAAGTCTGTGAAGAAGCAAGTCCCCAGAGGGGAAGTCTGCAGCTAGGAGCTGTTTGCTGCTGCGTCTCAGCACAGGCAGGTTCTGGAAGCTCCCTGGGGAGGGCTTTACTTTCCAAACACTTCGTTAAGAGCTGAGGGACAGCCTGAAGCCTCGGCTTCAGGATCCTGCAGCTGCTACATGGTGCAGAGAGCAAGAACAGTGCCTATGGTCTCACACAGCAGCGACATTGTGGGGTGTGCAGGACTCTGGGCTAGGGTCATTCTCCCGGCAGCTGGCAGCTGGGCAGGGCTGGCTCTCTGTGGTGTTCCACATACCGCCCCTGTGCCTGGCCCAGCGGTCACTGTGGCGCAAGTCGGCCACGGTGGCTCCCACGGGGCCCACAGGTCCGTCCCGAGGGTGCTCACACCAGATGATTCCCAGCATCCCCATTTCCCCAAAAGCCGGGGGCTGACAATCCACCCTTGCTTCTGTTGGAGACTCGGTTCCAAAGCTCGCTGCCAGGTAAGGGTTTCGTGGATCAGGATGCGCCCACAGCAGTGCCAGCCACTACCCATGAGTGCTAGCTTCGGCTGATTCCACCAGGCTGGCCTGCCGCACAGGCCTGTGAAACAGTCCTCGGTATTCTCAGCACTCGGCGAGTCTGTCTGGCGGCAGGCTGGTTCCTACTGCAGCCAATGGCCACCAGTGCTGCCGTCCTCTCCAGCGCTCCACCCTGCCTGCCCGCCTCCTCCATGGGCCCCCAGACAGCTCTGACAGTCTCTGTGCCAGAGAAAGGGGCAATGAGGAGGGCAGACGCCAGAGCATCTGAACTTCCTGGGAAGGAGCAGAGTGAGGCCACAGCTGCAGCTTTCCCCGCGTCTGTGAGCGATGATGCTTGGAAGACGACCAGGTACAGCTGGGAGGGCAGGGTCAGGGAACGAGAGAGCGAGCCTGAGTGCTGCCCTCTGCACTCAGCGTCTCGCCGTGGCTGCACCGCGTCTCCAGTTTCTGCTCCTTGTTGTGTTGCACTTTCTTGGAAGAGGAGCAAATCTGGGATGTGCAGTATGGGCACTGGGACCCCAGGCAGGGACTGGAGGGGCGGCTGCTGCAGGAAGCTCCCCGCAGGCTCTGTATGTTTCCAGATGTATCAACCTGCTGACTCCAATCCCACCCCAGTGGAGCAGGCGCCATCACTCCTGAGCACAGCAGGGCCACTGAGGCACACAGGGGGCACACCGGTGGCCCGAGGTTAGAGCTAGGAAGTGCTGATGTGGGACCCAGGCAAGACCACCTGGCTCAGGAGCCTGGGACAAAAACAGCCGGCCACCACCTTGTACCGACAGAGAGAAAGCGCAGCTCGGAGCGTCGGCCATGATGCAGTGTGCAGGGGAGCCCCTTAGAGTCTGCAGGTCACCGGGAGACTCAAAGCAGGAAGATGGCTCCTGGGGTGGCCGCAGGGCTGACTGGGATGGCTGCAGGGGCAGGCAGCTGGGGGCTGCCTTTTCATATGCAGGGATCTCAGGGAAGGGGTGCAGTCTGCGCTGTTCAGGGGCTGCCTCAGGCACCCAGGCACAGGAAGAGAGCCCCACAGGGGCAAGGGCGGGCGGTCCTCGGTCCTCCCTGCTAAGGTGACTGGGGGCAGCTTCCCTCCTCCTGCTCCACCCAGAAAGAAGCTGCTACTCCTCACTCTTCACTGAGTAGCCCAGGTCCAGACTTCCGATCACACCAGGCAATCTCCTTTCGGGCACATGGACCCACAGCCACCACGGCTTCTTCATACAGTGTGGGGGTACAGCTTCTCTTGAGGTGCTCGATGGTTTCAGGACAGGATGCTGGGAATTGCTTCATGCAGGTGTGTGGCCCGGCTCCTAGCAAGCCCCTTGGGCCTGTTCAGCTTGATGTCAACTTGACTGGCCTGGGTGCTACTTGGGGCATCCATGGAAGCCAGTCTCACTGTGGCTGGGGCCGTGGGGCCGTGGGCTCAGGGTGCAGGCCTGGTCCCCGGCCCCTTCCTCCTGGCGCTGCCCCCTGCTCTGCCTGTGGGCCTTCATGAGGCAAGCAGCTCTGCTCTACCACGCTTTCCACTGTGATGTTCCAGTGCTGGTCACAGATTCAGTTCTCTAACCCGTGAGTCACATAAACCTCTCCTTCACAGTGCAGGTGTCTCATAATTTGTCTAACATGTCCACAGATGTGACATCTTCTCTGATCCCAGGATCACAGACAGCTCTGCACTCTGCTGACTCCCCGAGTGGGGCACCTCTTGTGGAATTCACCTTCCTCATCGCCCAGCATGCTGTGCAGGCAGAGAGTATGAGCACCCTCCCCTGCTGTGCCCTGGAAGTGCTCCCCTCCCATCCCAGAGATCGTGAGCCCCCTTGGGGGAGCCAGCTGTCCACTCCACCCTAGCAGCTGGTACCCACCGGCTTCTGGCTGCTCAGGGGAGGATGGGTCCTCCCCATGCCCCCTTCCCTCCGAGGGAAGATGCTGATGTGGCCCAGGAGGCTGCGCAGGGCTTCTCTTCTGCACCGCGCCTCCCCACTCCCACCGTATTCCCTTGATGCTTGTTCAGAAAGAAGTCTACCATGGAGCAAACACTGCCAGGTCTAGTAGCCTAGGCACCTGACGGGAAGAGCCTTGTTCTCCTTGGGTGGAGAGGCGGCCTACATGCAGAATTGTAGGATGAGCACACCTCCATTGCCACTGAGGCTTCTGAGGGGCAAAGCACAAAGCCCCATTTCCGTGGAGGGAAAGTAAATTTCACCCTTCTGGAGAGAGTTCGAGTTTCAAAAGGCGGTGGCCGGGAGACTAAGGAGTGGGTTTCACTCTGGACTGCTTCCTAATCTTCACACGTAATTTCCTAATCACATCAGTCTGTTTTTAGGGCACAGGATGACCCACAGAGCCTGGGTGCAGCCCTGTGCCCAGGTCGTGCCAGTAAGCCAGCAGAAAACCAGTAGACTTACGGGGCCTTGACTTCCTGTTTGTGACAGTACTTACCCGGGGGCAGGGGGGGGGGCGGGCACCTGTGATGGCTAAGTGAGATGACGTAGTCCAGAGGCGCCAGCCCAGCGACACAGAACAGGGGCCTCAGAGGGTCCCCCGGAGGGGCCGGGTGCCGTCTGAGCACACTCTCGCTCCTGCGGGTACCTTTCTTACCCCCTCATTCCTCAAACTCAATTTCTAAGGCTCTCCAGGGAACTTAGCTCTGGTGTCAGTCTATTTTGATGGTGTTTACTGAGTGTCCTTGAATAAATTACTCAAGCTGAGCATTTAAGAAAAAAAAAAAAACAAAAACAAAAACACTGCCTTTCAGCATGGGTGCATTTAGCATTGCCTCTGGATCTCAGGTTCAATCATAAATCTGAATGCTTAGCAAACAAACGCTCCTAGAGGACTCTTTCATAGATAGCAACTACATGATGACATCTTATATCATAACGCCAGAAGTCAAAAAGGCATTTCGATAATGTATGTCATTATATGAATTGCATAACTACTATTAAAGCTTATGAAATGAGATTGTATGCATACAGACATTAACCTTAAAGAGACCCAAGGTACAATGAAAAATGAACATGTCGCTTTAACTGTATACTCACAAACACAACTGAACACAGAACAGAAACTTATGATGACGGAGAAAAATGGAGGGACGTGGGTGGGGGACTCGGCCATGTGGTTTTTTACTTGGGAATCCCCACAGTCGCTACTCACAAGGAGCCTGAGGCGGGCAAAGCGGGCCAGGGGCCACTGAGCCGCTCAAGCTGCCCACGGTGGACAGTGTCCAAGTTACCTGAGTAGGTGTGCCACAGGCCGACGCTCCTGTGAATCACCGCACTGGGAGGTCCTGCAGGTCGAGGTGACAGAGGCCCACCCTCAGGCCTGAGGGGCCAGCCCAGGTCACATCACTGTCCCCGGTGTGGTACTCAATGGCATCTAAAATGAGCCCTCACAACTTCATTTTCTAAGGCTAGACATCAATGGACACATCGGTGGTGACGGCCATGTGCGGGACAAGGACACAGGGGAGAGGGGCGGCGTGCGTCTGAGCGGGCAGCACAGAGGGCGCCGGCACCCCGGAGCGCAGCGAGACGGTCCCAGATGCGGCTGCTTCTTGGCAGGGCCAATGTTTTTATCGCTTATTATTATTATTATTTTTTTTTTCTTTTTGAATGCTGAAAAAAAGACAGCAATGGGCCAAGCTCCACTGGTACCCTAACAGACAATCTGCCCTTGAGGAACAGCAACCATAAAAACTGTGATTAAAAAATGGCTCTTTAACAAGCCATTGTGCAAATGTAGTTGTTTTCCAAATTCATTTTTTGCTCTGGCCGAGAGCAGGGTTTTTGACAGTGAGACAGGAGTAATAGTGAGAGGAAGAAAAAGAGGACAGTCCTATAAATCAGCAAAGGTTAATGACCGGGATGTGAAGAAGGGACTTGTTTACAGAAATAGTGTGCAATTTAAAATTTACAAGAGATTTAATGCCACCGCTTGGCAATCGCTAAAATCAACAGCCCAGAAAACAGTGACATTAGGAAAAATATCACAGTTATAATCATCCCAAATAAGTCAATTAGTGTTAGGGCAGGAGCTCACGATTACTTGACCCATTTGGCTTGCACTTAAGTGAAAAAGAATTCCCCTATTATCCCAGGCTCGCCGGGCTGTGACCTGCTTTGCATCCTATGCCCTCGACGCCAACCTCCCTTCCATGCGCTCAGGTTGGTGGGGCTGGCTTTTCCCTTGCCTGGCATCAAAATAATTCTAACCCTTGACATTTGTAATCATAAAAAAAAGGCAATTTATAATTGTGTTGTTCAAATGAAGGTGGGGGAAAAATCCAATCTGCTGTTATACAGGAGCAATGACGGCTGTCTTCAGTGAAGAAAGCAACCCAAGTCAATTTGTGAACTTTGGCATCAGACGACCTTTAGAAGCACAACAATATACTGAATTTACAAGCAATAGCAGCCCATGCAAATGGCCCAGGCCTGCCTGCCTCTGGATTAGAGCTGTGGAGAGCATTATGGAGAATGCTTCCGCAAAACAAATTAAGACTGTTACTTAAATGTCACGGCACACTATTGTATTTGGCTACAGATCATTACACCTGATACTAACACTTTTAAAAAACTGTAATAACTTGGGAAATATTACATTGAGTGCCCACATGTATAAAGGAGAAGAAAAAAGAGGAGAAAATAGGTTTCTGAAGTAATTTAAACATCACTACTCTACGACTGAAGGAAAGGTCAAATTTTAAGTAAGCTGAAAGGAACATGAATGGCAAAATAAAACACACAAACAAAAAGATGGAAAAGACCACAGGAATGAGCCCGCAAACACAACAGGGGAGCATGCGGCTGGGCGGGCGCGGCCGAGGCTGCGGCGGGAGGGGGAGGCGTGCAGGGGCGCGGTTACCTTCGGTGTTGGTGCTGCTGCTGCTGTATATATTTCGCAGGCTACCAACACGGTTTAGTTTCCATGCTTTGCGTTTGGCTGCATCCCGACAGCAGAGAGGGGAGAAGGGGAGAAGAGAGAAAACAAAAAGGAAGAAGAAAACAAATGAAAAAGGGGAGAAAAGGAATGTCAAAGTAGCACATGACACCGTCTCTGAGCCGCAGGTTCACACTAGGCTGGTGGGCACCCGTGAGCCTCCGCGGCCCGGCATGCTACTCCCATTGCCCATGCAGAGGGGCTCAGCAAGGCAGCAGTGCCCTGGGGCTGCACAAAATAAAAAAAATGCCCAGGCAAAGAAGTGCATGCACCCCCTTTGCAAACAGTGGGTACTCAGAGCAGGGCACGCTGGCCCTTTTCCTTGGGGGCCGTAGCCTCCTCGGAGAGGACCCAGTAGCCATGAGACAGAGCATCAGTAGCATGTCAAACCAAGAGAGACTGTTGGTTAGCAGTTCGTGCCGACACATTGCAAAAGGTGGGTCTCTAAAACCGAGAGGAGACAGACTCTAGGATAGAGGTGGAGGCCATTACCCTTTTTTTTTTTTTCCCTTTGGGTACTGGGAAGTGAACGCAGGACCTCACGCTTGCAGGGCAGGCACTGTGCTGCTGAGCTACATCCCCAGCCCTGGGTTGTTCTCTACGTAGCAGGCTATGAAGTGACCTTGCTCCTAGGGCCTAAAGAACAAACACTTCCACAGGTTCTCTACAGAGACCCTAGTTATGCAGAGAGACGCTGGTCCCTCCGGCTGACAGTAATGACAGACCCCCCCAACCTCCAGGGACACATTTTCTGCCCTACTTGGCCTCCAGCCCCACAAACATCAGCCCAGGGATGCCAACCCTGTGGGCCGGAAAAGGCCAACCTAGGACTTCTTTCAGCCTCCAGGAGACACTGAACAGAGCGGCTGCAGCTGCAGTGCATGTCACAGGGCTGCACACGTGGACAGGCTCCGCAGTGGGGACAGCTGCCTGCATCCCTGCAGGAGGGTACCACAGGGCCACCTGTGCCTCAGCACATACATCCTTGTTTAGGAAGGGAAACTAGTTGGAGTGCCCATGGGGCTCTGTTTGGGCCATCACTTGTCACATGTAAGGGAGACGCAGAGCAGAGGTCACCTGGGTGATGCTGAGAAAGTGGCAGCCAGGAGGCCGTCCATCCTCCCGTGGCATGCCTTGGCCGACGGTCTGCTCTCCAACTCTACCGCAGTCCTGACTCTTCCTGCCTGCTGCAACTTCTCAACCTTGAGAACTGTGGTTTAGACCCTAGGTTCAGGCTCCATGTGTGTACCAAGTTCTGGTGGCCAGAAAGTGGCGGGGGTGGGTGGGGGATGGGGGAGATGACCAGGAGCCTGTGCTGAGTCCTGCAAATCTCACTGGTTTTCTTCATGTACATTAGATTTTCTTGTGGCCACAACATAAAATAGTGCATGAGAGAAACTCAATCTTTTTTTTGAAATTTATTTATTTCTTGTTTCAGAACTTTTTTGTTTGTTTGTTTGTTTATTTATTTTTATGGCCGGCTCAGCCTGCCCTGAGGGCAGGGCTGGCGCAGCATGTGGTGCTGGGGATCAAGCCAAGGTTCCTGTAGCTGCTCAAGCTTTCCTAAGCAGGCGCTTTAGACCACTGAGCCATCCTGCCGGGCCCAGAAACTCAATCTTTAAAACGAGCAAATGTAATTCTGAAACAGAACATGCTCTATCCAGGATGCAAATTTTATAGTAACCCTAAGAATGAAAGTAAATTAGTAGTTTTTGATTTCAAATGCTAAAAAGCTGTCCTCACGGAAATGCCCAAGAATCACCTCATAGCTGGAACATCAGCAGATACATTGTTAGGCAATGTAATCTGTATAGCCAGTGACGTGATGGGAGCCTTTCGGCATCTATGGGTACACATTGATTTCCCGTGGGCGGAGAAGCCTCTCGCATTTCCACATCTGCAAGGCCTAGCTATCGGTGAGGTCCTACCTAAGGTCTGTTTCTGTAACGCCACATGGGCAAAGGGATGTTTAAGCACTGCCCAGAACAATCCCATGTATTAACAGTGAAGGAGGGGCCCGGCAAGATGGCTCAGTGGTCTAAAGCGCCTGCTTAGGAAAGCTTAGGCAGCTTCAGGGACCGCAGTTTGATCCCTGGCACCACATGCTGCGCCAGCCCTGCCCTCAGGGCTGGCTGAGCTGGCCATAAAAACAAACAAACAAACAAACAAACAAACAAACAAAAAACAGTGAAGGAAGCCAGGCTGATCAATTTCCCAATGTTTTAGCAGTGTTGCCCAGCTCTGCAGGTATGTAAGATGGAGTGTTTGCACAATTAATTGTGCGCTTAAATTTCCAACAGCTGAGGCCCTGGAGGTCTCCGATTTCACAAGCTCCAGAAGGAAGTAGCGCCACAGTCTGAGTACAGGTCCCACTGCTCTCTACCTCCTCTAAAACATTTACATACAAATAGGCAGAACAGGGCGGGGGCACCCCTGGAAGAGCTCACTCAGGAGACCTTGTTCTGGGGCTGCCTTATACCTGCATTTTTCACTCTGAGCTCCCATTACCATAGGGATGTAGAGGCAGGAAGTGAACTTGCAGCCTGGTTTTCTATTAACCTATTGATGAAATAATCAATTTTAATGTGTAAAATGTCATGCCTTTTCCTCCGTGCTAAACAAATGGCGGTTCCCTGGCTGAGATCAAGGTCCTGATATGTGTGTGTGTCTCCTTGGGGACTGATTGCTCTAAGTCGCCCTGTTTAGCAGCTTCTCCACGAGAAAAATACAATCGTCTTATCATCGACAGCGTCGCGGGGCCTGCTACTCTCTGGCTTCTCTTCAGGGGGACCCAAGACGCCGAGTCAGAGTCCAGAGTGTTCCCATCTGTGGGTGGCAGTGTCCCCAGGCCTCAAGCGTAGGCAGCTGCAGATGGCTCTTGACTGCATGAGGGCCAGCTTGAGAGACTAAACTTCTTGGGCCACTTTTATTTTAATTGGAGTTTGAAAAAATAAACTTTCATGAACAGAGAGGCATGCTTTGTGTCATTGCTGATACAGCCCACGGAAACTGCTGTTTTAACACAAAGGTCCCACGAGTTAAGGAACAACAAGGCAGCGTGATGTGAGCTTTGTGTAGGCGCTTTGGTCCTGCAGGGCTGCTCCTTGAGTGGGCGGCGGCCTCTGCTGGACACTGGCTTTCGCCCAGCTTCAGAGAGCTGTGCAAGTGGCACAGTGTCTCAGCACTGTCTCCCACAGTTGGATGCCCGAATGCAAAGGTCCACGGACACGAAGTCCCATGACACCATTACCTCAGGTCTGGCGCCAGCCCAGGTGCCAAATTGCAAGCTTGACCTCTTCTTGCTCCAGCTTACAAATGGAACAGAACTTCTTGAACCATAACCTGGGTTGGCAGCAAAGTCAGGGGGAGGGGAGCCACGAGCAGGACCACACGGTCCCCAGAAGGGCATGGAAAAGTGAGCTGAGGTTAGGCAGCGGCTGCCGTGTGGCTCTCACAGTGAGGGCGGCCAAGCCAACGTGGACAGGAGAAATGAACTGGGAGGGCGATGCCGGCTCCCTCCATACCCTGCTTACAGTGCCTTTTGTAAAGATTAGGAGGATCTGAACTGTAAAAACCGCAGGGCAAGAAAGAGTACAGACGCTCCCCCCATTAAGATGGAAAGTGTACTACTGTGTGAGCTAGTGATGGTACTGTTAATTTTACTTAAAATTAAACCATGTTAAGTGCTATGTCTTGTGGGCAGAGTGCTGGCACGCTAAGCTTACAGGCCGATCCCTTCGGGCACCACAAATCCTAGCATGCGTTGAGTGTGCTAGCGCCACACCTGCTTAGTTGTTGGCGGGTCACCAGGTCGACAGACGGGGTGGGAAGCATCTGGCCAAGCACCTGACGCAGCAGACCAGCACATGTCTACCTCACCGAGCACTTCCTGAAGACGTGCACTATGACACATGAGGAATTCCATGTCTGCGTGGCCAGAGGAGGGTGGCCTCACACACTCAACTTCTTGTAATTACTAACAGACAGTCACAAAACTCTTGAAAGTCAGAGAAAAGAAAAAAAAAAAAAAAAAAAAAAAAAAAAAAAAAAAAAAAAAAAGATGCAAAGGATGGCTTTCTACTAAGCCCGAGTAGCTGGAATCACTTAGCGCTAGCAATTCCCAGTGATTACGCCTCTCCTCACTTCTGGACCCAGCAGCCGCCCAGGGGCTGTGCTATCACAAGACACCACAGCATTCCCACGGGAGGCTTGCCTTTGACCTTAGCTCACAGTTCACATTCTGGCACCATTATAGGGACATTTCTTCTTAAAGGAACATCCCTTAACATTTGTTTGTCTAAATGAAAAAAAAACACACACACACACACAAAAAAAAAACAAAAACACACACACACACACACACACACACACACACACAAAAACAACAAAAAAAACCACTTTTTTTTACTATAGCATATGAATGCCTAAAAATTAATCACAGAGGGGTCTCTGACACAAGACTCTCTGGGACATCTTCTTATACATGGAATAAAAATATCCTTAGTTTGCTGGCATGCTCAAACAAGCACGGGTTTATCCTAAACTCTTGCTTTGTCACTGTGCCAGGAAACCACAGACTTATTAATGTCACCTCTGGTCTCCTTCTGACAGGACTCTTTGTTGCTTAGATAAATATTTCTCAGAGAGCTGATTAAAAAATGGTGTCATCCTCGTGTGTCCCAAGCTTGTCCCCAAGTAGGCTGCACCAGTGCACATGGATCACATCCTGGTGTGGCCTGGGTGGGCAGCTCCACGAGGCATGCTGCAGCCCTCAGAATCAATTATGAGAGCTAATGGGCTCTTTGTACCTTCACAGAGGAAGGGCTGGGTAGAAGAGGCGTGTCACTCATGTCCAACAATGTCCTGTCTCAGGATGAAGCAAGCGGCCCTCTGCATTCACACAGGCAGCATGCGCTCGTATCTCTAGGAAAAGCCAAGCGATCACCTTGTCAGATAGCGCAGGTCCCTGTCCACCTCAGAGGTGCTCCCGCCTATTTAAGGATGCCATTGGTGTAAATGCCACGAGCGAGGGGGGTAAGCTCTGCTCCTCGGCGTGATGCGGGTTGACCACGGCACTGGCACTGTTTATAGGAAGTTCCTTCCCCAGGAGCCTCTGCAGGCCTGAGCGGATGCTGCTGCGGTTTTGTGTTGCTTCGAGCTCAGTGTGACCGGTGTCCCACGAGCTTTTGTCCTTGGTGATTGCATTGTGAGGCTGGAGATGGGGGGTTTCTTTTGCACTGGCCACTTGAACGCTCATTTGCCCTACAAGACTTTGTAAATGTTCTGTTCTCTTATAAAAAGGCAGTGGATTTTTTTTTTTCCCCAGAAGATGCAACCCAGAAGATTCTTACGCTATGTGAACTCACTACTTCAGCTGTGAAGGGGCTTGACATAACGGCCACTTCCTAGAGGACGCCTTGCCGAGAGGGACTCGTGTTGAGACGTCCCTCAAAAGGGTCTTTGAAAGGCTTAAACAAAGCCCGAGGCCAAGCAAATATATAGGGCATACATTCAGGAAGCAAAATAACGTTCCCCTACCCGAGTGTTGGAAGGCCGCTCTTACTCAGTGGAAGCCCCCTCCCCAATACAAAGGAACGGAAAGTATCCCACGACATACAATCTGCGAAGGAAGCAATCCTGAGTTTTACGATTTTTAACTTCATCCGAGACTGGCTCTCTTGGCAGCAAATGCAGTCTCCATCCCGGGTCTCCTCAGTGCTTGCACACTCTGAAAGCTGCCCAGGCCTCCTCGCAGCGGTAAATATGCAGATGCCCAGGAAACGCCATTACTCTCAGAAAACAGCAAAATAATAACTAAGCAAAACTCCGGTTCGTGCTGCCAAGGCACAAACAGAGCAAGCGGGTTTTCTTTTTTGGCTAAGAACCAGACGGAGTCAAAGAGGAAGGGTTCAGGTGTGACCAGAGTCTGTCAGATGTTTCAAAGCCAGGGTGCAGCTTCAACAGAGGTCATCCTGTAAGACGCCCACTTACGGGGACTATGCCTTCTGAGGTGTGTGCAATGTACGTGTTCAGTGCAGCACACTCTCAGAGATTAGAAACACAACAGCGACAAAGACGCCTTTCCCCGGCTCGGGGCAGCAGCACCTTGGGAGGAGGAAGAGTTCTTCTGTGGGAGGCCTTGTCACGGAGTTGAGCTAGGGCTCCATGGCCACTGAGCAGCTTCACTCAGGGCAAATGGCAAGAGTGTGAGCTGGAAATCGGACCGCAGTGCCCAGCACTGCGAGGAGCCCTCAGCCTACTTTGAGGTCTAAATATTTCACTGGATGAAGTATCAGTACATGCAGTCCGCTCATTCTACATTAGGGAACACTTGGCATTCAAACTCGAACACACACACAGACACACACACACACAGACACACCCCAAGTCAAGTCCCCACTTGAAGAACAAACGAGCTTCCAACTGTCCTCCCCAAGCTGAACGGTGCTTATGATGTACGTCCGACATGAGATCCAAGAGCACACGGCTCCGGTAGGAGCGGGGCTGGGCATGGCGCAAGGTCCCTGTGCTGTGGGCTGACCGCTCTGGGCGCCGTCAGTGGCTGAGGATGGGGCTGTGCGGCCGGCAGGGGCCAGGGAGCGCGCCAGGAGGCCTTTGCCTTCCGGACCCAGAAGCAAGCGCCGTCAGCACCATGTGCTTCCCTCCTGTCCCCGCTCCCCCCTCTTCTTCTTGCTCCTCAGTCTCCTCCCACAGAATATACTGCAGGTCTTCTTGGAAATTTTTTTTTTTAGAACATAGGATTTTTTTTTTAAACAATCCCAGAAAGAAACACAACTTTTTTTTTTTTTTTAATTTAATAAAAGTCCAACTCGTCTTATCATGTTTCAAAGGCAGCAGCCAGTTAGAGTGACTAATCAAAGGCATAATTATTTAACGATGGCTGCTTGCACTCTCCAGCCGGGCCCTAATTGAGGGGCTGTGATCACTGGACCGCCGCCCTCAACGGCCGCCTTGTTGAAGCATTTGATCTGCCATCTTTGCATGTGGCCAGGACACTGGCTGTGGGTGACCCGATATCCCCCAAGGCTGCTCCGTTGCTCTCAGTCCCCTCACACCAGCCATCAGGGCTCAGAGGCCTGCTGATGACGTCTCCCAGGGGCAGTTCTGCCGTTCTCACTTAAGCATCTCCTCAGGTCCTCCCCAAAGAATCCTGATTTGTGGCCCAGGAAACCATGGAAACCGTAAGATACAGGGTATTCAGTCAGTTAAGCATAAAAGATCAGAGTGGGAAAATAAGAGAAGAATCCTAAACTTTTGACTCTTCTTGCTGTTACTGAGATGTGCTCCTTTAGACACAGGTCTCTTCCCATACGGCGGCTCTGCCCACATCCCTCAGCCCTTTGGTATGCTCTGTAGTCACTGCAAATGATCAAACAGGGTCATTCCTACCCCGGGAGGGCCTGGAATGGTCATGCCGTGCTGAGACACAAAATAATAAAAAGCATCATTTCATACATTTAAGCACGTAAGGCACACCAACTTCATTCCATGTTAAGCAAGACATATTGTACTGGAAGACTCAACCACTGGAGCTGCAGAAGCACGACGAGCTTCGTAGTAGCTTGATCTCAAGCATAAACTGCAGCTGATCCGTCCTTTGCATTTGCCTCTGAAGTTGTTTCTGCAGTCATGTGTATTTGTTATATTGTAAACAGAGCTCTGAACAGGCTTGTACCACATTTTAATGTGTAAGGTGAAATACAGTTCTGCGTGTTCCTTTATAGTGGAGCAGCACAGTGTAACTGTGGACTGTGAACACGTAGTTAAGTGTGGCACACACACCCACTTGCACACACAGCCCTTTGCTCTCTGCCTAGCCAGAAAGCAAAGAATACTGCCTGGTACCCTGAGCACACCCAGCCCCAGACCACACCTAACAACATTTTAGATAAAAACAGTCCACGTTCCTTGGAGAAATGGTGGGCTCTGGGGCTGAGGCAGGAATGACCTAAGATCAGCCTGGAGCACCCTGGGAGACTGAAGCAAACCCACAGGGACATCTGTGGGTCTGCAGGGGAAGAACCCCACGAAACAGCTGCCAGCAGCCACAGCCGGGGGCTGCAAGCGGCAGAGCAAGGCAGCTAGCACCGCCTCACAACCTAAGGTTGCACCCTCGCTTCCTGCAGATTCACAAACAGGGAAAGTCTGATCTGCAAAGAATTCCTAACATGACACAGGCACTCTGCCCCCAGGAGCAGTGCCTTCCTGCTGAAGGCCAGGACAGGCCGTGCAGAGTAACTCCGCAGCGCAGAGGCCTGACGCCACCTCTTCACGTCCGATGGCCACGGCCAGGATCACTGGCCTAAGTTAAGCCACGTGGACAGCGCGTACCCTCAAGAGATCACGATGGCCATCCCGCTTTAAAGCGCACTCTTCCTCCTCCGAACTCCTTTGCCGCCACTAATGCCGAGAAAAGCATGAGGCGAGTTCTAGGTGAGGCAAGGGGTCCGGGACAAGTTACGCTGTCGTACTGTGGACCCCAGGGCAGGATGCAGGCAACAGGAGGCCGAGACATGGACAGGGCCGGTACGGGAGGGAAGGGGATTTACCCAGACAGCCAAGATATGCTGCACTTGTGTGCCGGCCCACCACGGGCGTGCGATTCTGTCCCCCCAGCACTACTGAAAAGAAATTAATCCCGAAAAAACCCTTAAGGATCTGAATAAAGGGCAGACTTTAATTACAACGCATCAAAATTATTTCATCAATTTTATGACGTGTACCCCACTCAGGAAAGATATAAATATGAAGGCAGACTAGTACATGCACGAACACATGGGAAATCTGTACTGTTTCCTCACTTTTCTATATGTCTAAGACTTATCCGGAAAATAAAGGCTATTAAAGATACTGTAGCAGGCACAATATACAAGAACATGCCCCCTCCGTTTAAATTGTTTCCGTCGTGTAAAATGCCAGGAGTAGCACTGCTAAATTAAGGGCGCAGAGTATTTTATAGCTTGGAGTGCAAACAGAGGGAACTACTCCCTGGCCAGAATATGTCATGTGTTCTACTCACTATGCTGTGCAAATCAAAGGCAAATTCAGCATGCAGCGTGGCACGCGGAATCTGTATCCACGTGCTCCCGAGCTGCGGCTCCACGGTCTCAATAGGACTAGCGCGTGCTTGGCCTTGCTCTGCACCATCAGTGAGAGGGACATGCACGCCTATCCCACGACTGGCAAGGGACAGTCCAGTTGGGTGGCACCAGGCACCCGACAGGACACTCAGGAACCTGCCACTGGTGGCTCACGCTGAGATAATGCGTAGGCCGCTTGGACGCTGTGCTAATTGGTGTGTGTGCCCGGAAAAAAATGTCATCTGATTTACAGTTGTGGAGACGGGCTCCAGAGCATCCGAACAGCTGTCTGAGAGCTAGTGGTACTCTCTGGAGGCGGCAGTGCCTCAGTGCCAGCTTTCTCGGTACTGCGCTGTCACCTTGCACTTCCCCGGAAACTGCTCACCTTGTAATTATTTTCTCACCTTTCGCAGACTACGGTGCCTGTCTGGCCACAGTGCATCTTGCCTGAACAATGTTTTGGCTACTTGTAGACCAGCTTTTAAGGATTAGAAATGGGATTTGACCCATTGAGAAAAACTACTGTGATGCATCTGAGCGCCAGTGTCTAATGAGCGTGGTGCAGTGGCCGCCGAGTAACAGTGGCAGAACTTAACAAAATGAGGACTAGGGCCACGCTTGGCTGGCTGCGGCGTTCAGGAAACCCACTGAGACTGACAGGTGCGGTGCCGGGCCTCTGCGAGGCCTGGACTTGGGAGTGGCCTCAGGACCCCAGGTGCTGCACCAGGGGACAGAGTCACTAAGGTCAGAGAACGAGAAAACGTAATGCATGGAGAAAGTACTGTCCAAAGTAGGACCTCTGCTCGGGCCCACTGACCACTTTCACCATAATCCACGAACTGCACGAAAAGGAAGTGAGCTATCTTACTCTGCAGAGGCCCGCCCTCCCTCCCTCCCTCCTTCCCTCTGCCCCTGCCTTCCTCTCTCTGGTACTGGGGACAAGGCCTGTGCTTGTGAGGCAAGCACTCTACCACTGAGCAACACCCCCAGCACTTCTTGTCTTTACAGAGACAGAGTCTTGTCTGCCCTGGCTGGCTTGAACTTGGCATTCTCTCTGCCTCAGCCTCCCGAGGGGTGAGTAGCTGGGATTCTGCTCTATGCTACCACATCCACCCTTCCTTTCTAATTCATTGGGATGGGTTTTATCTTTCAGGGTGCAAGGCCGGCAAACTACCAAGAGGGGCACAGGCATGAGCACACACCTGAGACCTGAATGTGGCGTGCATTCGAAGCCAGCCTAGTGCAGTGTCAATGACACTGCCCTGCCCTGGGCACCACGTGCCTGGGAGATAAAGAACAGGAGGAGGAGGAGGAGGAGGAGCAGAGTAGAGTAGAGGGGCAGGGAGGGCTGCTCCCAGGAAGGGCTTGCAACCCCATGAGGGTGGCAGTGGGTGACTCCGCATTCTGTGCCGTGGGACCCCACCATCCTAATGGGTGGCACACCAAGGGGCACGTGGCCAAGGCTGCCTAGAGAACAAGGATCTGTGAAACCACAGGCAACAGGCAGGAATGAGGGAGGTGCTGTGGGTGAGGGATGCACCCCTCCGTGTCTGTGGAGCCCCAGGACCTGCCCAGTGCCATTTTCCCAGGAAGCAGAGCAGCAGAGGTGAGGACGAAGGCAGGCGTCCACGGAGGCGTCCCATGGGAGCCTCTCGCCCTGCCGAGTTCCCTTGCACACACAGAGGGAGTGACAGATGCGCCCGCTTTGAGGTCGCACCGAGCTGCAGGCGAGACAATGGGAACCGAGGTGAGGGCGCGAGGAGTTCGTCTCTGTTGGCGAGGGCGAGGTCTCCTGGAATCTGGCGCCTCAGGGTGCCTTGCACAGTGCTACCCACCCCTGTGTCGGTCCTCCCTGCCTTCGACACCTAGGTGGCCTGCATTCAGCAGGGTGCCAGTACACACCAAAACGCTCTTCGTGTTTTGGGGTAGCTTGCGAGTCTGTCTCTCACTCCCAGCCACCGGCTGCCCATGGGGCACTGACTCC
Organism: Myocastor coypus; assembly: GCA_004027025.1. Lineage (NCBI taxonomy): Eukaryota > Metazoa > Chordata > Mammalia > Rodentia > Myocastoridae > Myocastor > Myocastor coypus. Next base: position 85,903 of record PVJA010000476.1, read on the forward strand.
TCCTGACGCGTGCTGAGAGAAACCTCTCACTCTCTCGTGGGGCCTTCGCATGAGGCCCCCATGTGTCAGGTTCTTGCAGACTCCCTGTCCCAAATTCCAGGGCTGCTCAGCTACCCAACACAGTCTAGATGTGCGAGCCCAGCTTCTGCCGAGCCAGACAGCTGCTCTGCCGAAGTAAAGCAGATGCTTAGGGATATGTGTGTAGGAACTTCCTTGGTAACTAACTACAAAGAAGTTGAAAAAAGAATTTCAACGCCAACCCAAGGGCATCATGTGAGCTATTACAGAGCATCCTTTCTACGGAGTCTGCAAGCAGCAGCTGGTGGCTTTGGGACACAGAGACCATTACGTTAGGACTGTAAAGTGTGCGCCTGTCAATCTAGCTGGCTCCACACCCACCGTCAACAATTTCTAGAGAACAGACGCTGTACCTCCACCCTCCAGGTGAGCGACTCCGCAGCTCCCCCACCCCCCTCTCCTTTCCTCTTCCCCACAGTACTCCGTCCACAGATCCTGTCAGCTCGGTTTTTGAGTGGCAGCTGGCATCTGCCTCACCATGGCAACCTCCTGAGGCCACCAGGCCCAGTGGGGAGGCTGTCCACTGTCCCCACAGTGCCACCGGTGCGTCCCATGGCTGCCAGGCCTGCCCCTCTGCAGCGTGCCCATGTAACCAACAGCAAGACACTCTCAGAACGTCACTGGGCCGTGGTACTCCAATACGCACCCTCCCTGACTTTGCGGGAGGCCGAGCACAGTACCTCTGTGCCCCACAGCCACCGTGACACAGCAGCACAGACCAGGGCACCAGTCAGCAGCTACCTGCTATCTCATGGCTCTGCGCAGGCTGGGGCCTGTGTCTGCCTTTCCCACAGGGCCGAGAGTGGCACAACGTTGTTGACTCTGCCTGTGCTGTGGCTGTCACTCCCATCGTTGTCTGTCTTCACGTGGCTGCGGCCTCTGGGAGTCGGCCTCACCTCTGAGGGTCCCCTTGAGTTCAGCGTGACTGATGCCCTCTGCAGTGACCCTGCTTCCTAGGAAGGACTCAAGCTCAGGTATGAGGCGGCCGGACCTCCATGGCATGGGGGCGACTCAGCTGTGTCTGAAGTCCTTTGGTGACAGGCTCCTCCTGGTCCTATACAGTGTGACCCTGCCCAGGTGGTTACAGCTGGCTGCTGCTTCCATTTAAGGTTCAACTTTCTAGGAAAAGACTCAGAGGGGTGCCCTGCAGATAGTAATGCTCAGAGGCAAGGGCCCTGGGGGACAAGGGGAATTACCAGTGCCATTTTAATCAAAATTCTTTCGTCCGTCTGTCTGTCCGTCCGTCCATTCATCCATCCGGTGCAGGGTCTCGCTAGGCAGCTCGGACTTGCAGTCTCGCAGTCCTCCTGTCTCCGCCTCCCCAGCACTGGGATTACAGCCGTGTGCCACCATGCCTGGCTGAGGCCTCTGGCTGAGTGTGGGGCTGGGATGGCAGGCAGTGCAGGGGATAGAACCTGGGTCCTTACACTTGTCAGGCAGTCGCTTAGGCTGCTGAGCTACCTCCCTGGCCCCTAAACTCTTCTAATTACTAGAGCTGACACAGCAGTATTCTTTTTGTAACTGGAAAGATAAAAGTAAGAACAGCGCAGGCTGTTCTTCAGTGATCCCGAGGCAGCATCCTGCCTGCAGCAGGGCAGCTCCTGCCCAAGGCGCGGGGCACTGTAGGCAGAGAGGAGCTCTGGGAGGGCATCTGTGAGGAGCAGAGCTCTGAGGGCCTCAAGGCAAGACTTCTGACGGTCTTGCAGCAGATCCGCTGTCTCCAAGTCTATTCCTTTTCTGCTCTTACTCAGTGACTATAAAACTCTACTTGTGCTATAGAAGGCTTAAGCTAGATGTGCATCGAGGCTACCCCATGTGGCTTCAGGTCACTACAGGTTGAAATGATGACAGGCAGGACGCGGCCCTGCTTGGTCCAGCTCAGACCTGGCCTCAAGGAGATGAGAATCGGCAGGGTCCCGAGCTACTGTCACTGCCCCTCACAAACACCATCACGGCCACGGCCACAGCGTCCTCCACTGCGATCACCACCACACCCTCCCATTGTGGCCACACACTATCCCTGCCATCACGACCGCCACTACCACCACCATCATAATCACAGCCACCATCGCCACGGGTATCAATGCCCGACTCACACAGAGCCCGGCACTGTGCCGAGAACCCCCCAGTCCTCTCCTGGTTTCCATAGCCCTCCCATGGGTGAAAAAATTGTTCACCTCCATTTCAGGGATAGCAGGACTCGGTCAAAGGCCAAAGCCCCACACTTTTTAAAAAAAATTTATTGTTATGATTATTACTAAGCACATTTTTTTTTTTTTTTTTTTGTCTTTTTGAGACAGGGTCTTGCTATGCAGTTCAGGCTGGCCTTGAGCTCACTTTTGTAGCCCAAGCTGGTCTTGAACTCGCACCAATCCTCCTGACTCAGCCTCCCGAGTGCTGGGATTACAGGCGTGAGCCACCACGCCCGGCTTTTACTAAGCACATTTGGCACAGGGTCTATAGGGTCTTGCTACACAGGTTGGACTTGTAGTGACCCTCCCTGTTTTTTAGCCTCCTATGCCCTGGCACCACCACGCCCACTCTCAATTGCCATCTCAGCGCACCCTGGGGGAGGGGCGGGCACGGCAGGCCAGGGATCCAACCCTTGCCCCCGTGTCTGCCTAAGCAGGCGCTTTAATCTGTTGAGCCACCTGGCCAGCCCTGGTCCCACACTTCTGCCTGGTCACTAGCGAGGCTGCCGCTCACAGTCCTGCCCTCAGTCCCGTCCTTGGAGCCAGGAAGGCCTCTGCCCACACCTTAGTGACCATCACTAGTCCTCCGAGACGTCCTGGTACTCTAAGGCACACAGCTTCCCACACAGAGGCAGAAGTTTCTGTCCATCTGCAGTACAGGCAGCAGGGGAAGCGTGGCTTCTGATGGTGCCAGCCTGGGACCTCTGCTTAGCCAGGATGTCTGTGCCTCCTTGGCTCTTGCTAGTCTTCCTTCAATGAGGCAATGGTGATGGTGTTGATTGGTTTAAATATCCTCATGGGATAAAGTGAAAATTTGGTCCAGGTTCTGTCAGTACTCCAAGTTACTGACAAGATTTAGCTAATCCCTGAAACAAGTAATTTCTGGGATCCGCTCTCAGGATGTAAGAGCAGGCACTCATAAATAGTTGCACCCAGACAGCTGGCTCCTCATGCACACACCTGCCCCAGGGACTCTGAAACGCTCAAGGTGGAAGAAGCCAAAGGCCCACACTTTATAGAGAATGCCCCATGTGCAAGTGCGTTTGATGCTCACTCTGCGATTCCTGCAGAAGGGACTGACCTACTCTAATTACGCAAGCAGACTAGAACTTTCCATTTGGGGAGACTTCTCAGTGAGCAAGACAGATTTTGACTGGCTCTCCTGGAGACCAACTGCACTGGGAAGCTGAAGAGGCTAAGGAGCCCTGGAGATTGTTGCTACTTACACAATAAACAGCACGGTGGCTGGTTGGCTTGGGACTGTGGACGGTCACCATACCCTTGGCACAGATGTGGAGGGGTCTTCCCAGAAATGTGCATCATGCTGAGAAATTACCCAAATGCCAAGGTTGCAAAGTTTATGGAAGTCTCAGAATGTAATCCATAATGATTTTTAAAATTATCTTATTTCAAAATTTTTTATTAGGTGGTATGCATCTATGGTAGGTCCTCTAGTCTACAGAGGATACAGTTCAGGGCATCCTGACACGAGCAATAGCAAACGCCACCTATGCTATGTTTTCACTTACTCATACACATCCACGATAAAACTTTAGAAGACACAGCAAGTTACTGGTAACAGCGACTACTACAACCCTAAGGACATAGCACAGTCGGACCGTCACCAGCACTACCCTTGCACGCTCTGGCATTATTAGGTAAGACAGAGGCTGCTCACACACAAGCTCTGGATGTCCTAGAGATCACTGAGTGATTAATGGAAAGGCGCTCTGCACGGGTAGTTCAGTGGCACAGTATCTGCCTAGAAAACATAAGGTCCTGAGTTCGAAGTAAAAATTTAAACAAAAAAACAGATGGATAAAGCAGTAAATGCTGCTAAAAGGTCAGCCTTTCTCAGTGGCTCCCAATTCATAAAAATACACAGGTGTCTTCTGATGACTGCATCTTGGTACTGCTCTAAAATGACCCTTCCCACTTTCCAGAGCATTGCCCGACACCCCACTGGGGCTACCCAGGCACAGCCCAGCACCTCCAGGGGCTCCGCCTGCAGGAGGGGCGGTGGCTGCTTGAAAGGCGCCCTCAACTGGCAGCCTGAAGGCTGGCAGGGCAGGGCTGCAGCCCCCGCTGGAGGCCAGAGCCTCAGTTCTGTATTGGAATACTGCCACTTCTCTAATCAAGATGGTTGGCATTTAAATGGAAGGCAAAAAAGGCCCAGCAGGAGGTGAAAGAAAAATGTCTACCCAGTCACTGTTCTCACACCTACAGCAGAAATGAACTGTGTGTCAGAGAAGTGAAAAACCGGAAGATGCCCGTCCGCTCCCTGACTCTAATCTGCCGAGCGGCGGTGGGCGGGGAGTCCGGCATGATTTCTGGCAGAGGTGGGCCATTGCGTGGTCTCCGCCCTGGGTGCAGGTGTCAGGTGGCCTCTCTGCCAGCAGGAGCTCAGTGTTCTTAACCGCAGATGACTAAACGATGGTGCTGCTACTAATCGTTTATTGAATAATGAAACTGACACAACTGATAAAAGGTTTCAATCTTGAGAAAAATGATTGATCGTTTCTCAGTTTCCTGGCACCGCTATTTGTGTGACAAACGGTTGCAAGGCCCCCAGTTAATCTCTGCACACCTCCGAGCTTGCCGTGCTGTCTTTGGCATGCACATTCAGACAATCAGCCACAGCTAATAACAGCGCACGGGGCTGAGAGGGCCAAGACTGGCATTCCATCAAGGCGGATCTCCAAACCGATGCGCACAATGGATTTTGGGGGGGTTGGGTGAGAGAGAGTAGAGACAGAGATGAGAAAGAAAGCAGAGTGACACCAGAGACCCCCAAGCTGCAGCTGTAAGCCAGATATCTGAAGACACTCGCAAGGAAAGAAACCGCCTCGCCAGCCGGGCTGTGGCTGAGAAGGCTTCTGATGGGCCCTGTGCGGTTTTCAGCTCCTGTCCATGGTGGAGCAGTGCCCCCAGCGCTTGGACGACCCACAGATCATCACGCTCCACTCAGGGCGCCCGCTGTGCGCCGCTTCTCTGCCTCCCGCCATGACACTCAGGATTTCTAATTGAAGTCAACTTCTTTTTCTTTCTCCCTCCCTCCCTCCCTCCCTCCCTCCCTCCCTTCCTTCCTTTTTTCCTTGCAATATGGAGGCTGGTGAGTAGTACGTCCTGAAGTAAACTGAAGACCTTTTTATAAGCAAGTCTCCAAAGAGCATATTCACTTCTGTGGTGCTATGTGTTTTATCTTATTCTTCATTTGGTTTAAAACAAAAAAATTCACATAAAATCATCATGTTTTCCCTGAAAAGTTTATGCAACATAAACACTGTGCGCTTTCTCCTCCTGTCTGGTGTCTCTGTCACCAGGATGGTGCTGAACTGGTGCCTCCTATGTACCAGGTCTGGAGATGGGCATGATGATGTGCTTCTTGAAGCCCAGGAGGAGGCACATGCCTCGCCTGGCCCTGCTGTCCCACCAGCAGGTCAACGCGCAGCTCCGTGTGCAGGGGACTAAAGACTTCAGCCACATCAGAAAGAAACCAGTTGAGATATGCCTTGTAAATGACATCATCTTCAGCCATCATGCTGCATGAAAATGACAAAGAATGTCCCTCTGTGTCACCAGGAATCAGAATACATGAAAAGTGGTCTGGAAAACACACTGAAGGTCACGGACTTCACATACGGGTGGATTCTGTCCCTCGGACTATGGGTTAGGCTGAGGTAAGACCAGCAAATCATATGATTACTAAAAGGGACAGGCATAATACAGTACACTGTGTAGCTCTGGGCGGCCTCTAAAGGGTGCCTCAGGGGCCCTGGTGGTGGTGAGCATCCGGCGGGGCATCAGCAGCCAGAGCCGCCTCAAGGCTGATGATGGGGTGGAGCTGCTTGGAGCTGAACAGCACCGGGGACCGACGTCTACCTGGGATGCTTCGGGTTTTCATTTGGTGAAACGCCAGCAGCTCGCTGGCTCTCCTAGAGGAGGAGCACGACCTGTCAGGACTTTCTGGATACTGCTGCCACAGAAATTCCCAAGGGTCTGAGAAGATACAAGGAGGGAAGGCAGGAAGGAAGGGAGGAAGGGAGGTGCCCATGGCTGGAGCCAAGGGCAGGGCTGGCATCAAAGGGCGGAGCTACTGATTTTTTTAAACCCAGGCCTTTGCAGCACCTTTAGTTTGGTAATGAGCACCTCCAACTCCTAAAGGAAGACCGATGGAACATTCCCCATGCTTTTCTGCTCAGAGGGGCCCAAGGGATTCTGTTTCCACAATGGGAACTTTGGACAGCACTGGCTTATTTCACATGAAACCACCCTTAGAGAAACACATTAGAAAGCTACTCAGGCCAGGGAAGACTCCTCCTCTTCTCCTTTCAAACTGGCATGCCCTGGGCCCAGGCCCTCTACAGTGATGGCTGCCCCCCCCACCCCCTTCAGGAAGTCCCAGAAGGAGCTTAAGGGACTGTAGACTGCGGAAGTGTTCCGATAACTGCAATGCAAGGCTGCCTGCCTGTGAGGTGAAGGCTGATGGCCAGGGATTTGGAGAGGCGGAAAAAGCCACCAGGCCTTCTCCTGGAGGTCGCTCGGGCGTCTTCTCCGCTGCTGTGAACCATGTGCGCTACACACTCTGCTGTCGGCTCTTAGGGAACAGAGCTCCACGTGCGGCCCGCAGGGGGCAGACCTCAGCAGATGCCATCAAGGCATCAAGGTGGTGCGGGCAGTGCTAACCGCCCCCCCCCCCGCCCCCCCCGGGCTACTGAACACAGAGCCTCTGACAGTGACTGTCTTTGGCACTCGAGAAGCACAGCCGATGAGGTGATGCTCTATGTCAGAATACAACACTCTCCAGGAGTCTTTCTCGGGTGAACCAATAAAATCTCTAAGTACTCCAAGAATGCTTCTGTATCGTAGAGGGAACGCCAAGAAGGGACTGCTGGTAGACTCTGCCCTATGTAGGGAGCCTATTTCCCGAGTGTTGGGCCTTGTCCTTTGGCTCAAAACAAGATAGGCTCAGTGAATCCAGATGACAGAACCAGTGGGCAGGAAGGGCAGCGCCCATGTGTTAGCTGAAATCACCAGGAGAGGAGAGGGCGGGAGCTTGCTGGGGCATCCTGCCAGTAGAAAGCAGGGGTTGAGCTCGTCAGAGGCTTCCCAGTCCCTGTGGGCATCTTCGTGGCATCTCTCCTGCTACTGTTGTATCCTTGTGGCCTGGCCTCTCGTCGGGTACACAGGCAGCCCTACCGCCCAGCAGGCCTGCAGGTACCCGGCTGTCACCTGGAAGCTCACAACGCCGGTGGGCTCACGGTCACAGCTGGCAAGGACCTAGGCATCTTCAAGAGCTTTGGCTCTGTGCAGAAGCTGTATTTTCTTCCCTAACTCTAATTCGGAAAGGCACACATTACACTAGACAATAACGAGGCAGAAAGAACATTTTCAAAAGTCAGGGCAGTGAGAAGAAATAAAGCCCTTAAAAGAAATATTTCTGCAAAAGAGAAATTTCTTCTCCTTCATTAGAATAAGGAATTGCAGAATGAAATGCCTTAATTACCCATGAAACAAGATCGCCTCATGCGACTGCGTTCATTTCAAGAGCACTAGAAAGGACAGAGCCCCGTGCTAAGTGCGCAGTCTTTTTCCAGTTGCTGGGGAGCTGCGGGGGCATGCGTCGACCTCTCCAAACTGTGCTACAGAAGAGCCTTTCCGCAGGTCGCCTTCTTTAAACTCTCAAGCGGACACAGGTGAGAACAGATCAGCTCCCTGGGTCCTTTCACATCTGATGCTCCTGGGGTCACTTTTCAACACCGACTCATCTTGTGGAGTGGAGCCCCACGAATACCCGTGTGCCATGGTATGTGGTTAAGAACCCACAGAATAGACAAGTATTTTTGCACTGACCCTTCTAAATTAAAGGATGCAGAAGTATGAAACCAGTGACTTTCTTTACAGCCAGGATGCTGACTGAAGGGACGCTGAGCTCCCCTCAGCCCTGCAGCCAAACGGGAATACACAGAGAGCGCGCTGCACCAGCTCAGAATGCCTGCCTAGCTGGGCGTGGCCGCGGCACTGCAGTTGGGCACGAGTCCTTGGCAGAAAGGCGCCAGCCTTGGAGGCCACCCAGCTGCAGCTTCCTGGGTGGGTTCTGTGGCAGGGCTCCTGAGGGAGGCCTCACTGGCCCCCTCTGCAGCCAGGAGCCCTGCCACTCCCAAGGGGCCAAGCCCTTCCATGCTGCTCTGCTCGCTCCCACCGCCTCAGTCACGATGACCTACGCTGAGCGGCACAGCACATTTTCTAAGTATGGCCACAGTGGTAGCTCGGCCCACGCCCATCCAGGACCTTCGCATTCACTACCAAAGGCCACAGCTAGGGTTCTCCCCTAGAGATGTGGACTGTGCTGGCCACATACATGCGTACTAGGCACGGAAGGACCATTCGTCATCTGTTTTGGGGCTTCCATCATGTAACATTTGCCCTGGGACCCAGATAGCATGCAGGGAAGGAGAGGTGGCTGGGTCCCCTGCAGAGGTCCTATGCAAGGTGGCCTTCTAGATTATGGAATGTGCCCAGAACGTTACAAGATGGATTCGTGGCGTTTGGTTAGGGAAAGGGTAGGTGAATCAGAGATGGAAAACAGGTAACCAAGGACAGTGTCCATGGGTGAGTCTGCACCATGGGGGGGGGCACTAGAGGGTAGAGTTGGTGCTGCCAGGGGCTGGCCTTGGGAGGGGCTAGGGCACTTCTGGGCCAGTCCAAGAGGAACAGGGACAAGCTACCTCTGTGTACCATCCCTGAGGCCACAAGAGTAGGCAAGAGTGCGGGAGGCCAAAGGCACCTGCACTCAGCTCTTCCTAGAGACAGGGGAAGATGAGCAAGTACTGCCCGAGCCACGCTGCCACGGCCCAGGCCAAGGGCACGGGGCCAGGCTCCCGCAAGCGAGTGGGTTCTTGCCTCCCTGCCTCCCCTTCCTAGCTGACTTCCCATGCAGGAGGAATAACCTTGGGATTGTGGTGAGGATTATCAAGAACGTAGTTATGGATCTCAACGTGGTGGGCCGGTCCTCCCAGAGTGACTATGTGCTAAACCACACAGGCGGGCCTACGTTCAGGGAGGCAAACAGGCTGCAGGCAGACCTTTCTCATTCACTGTAATTGGGAAAAACAAAATCCACAGGTCTAGCTGCAACCATGCCGCCAGGAGCAGTTCCAGGTGTGCACCAGCTTCTGAAAATGGCAGCTGATGAAACGCTGATCACTGGCTGCTCGTAGATCTTGTAACTTTTAAGTGTCATAAAACCACATTTTGTCAGTCTGTTGGTGCATAGCCGTGGGTAGGTAAAAGGACCAGTTTTTATGGATTGAAATATTAATACATTTAGGAAGCATCCTTTTGACAACCTATTACAATCTTTTCTACAAACATCAATTTAAACCCTAGGAGAAGTCTCAGATAAGAAAAGACCAATGCCACCTTCCACAGGGAGGAAGGTCATTGGTCCCACAAGGCAGAGAGCAGAGCACTGGTGCGGGCAGCCTGCAGCCCCTGCCTGCGCTGGGGCCTCGCTGCTTTCCCTGCCTGGGGCTTTAAGCAAATGCATTAAAGTTTATGACTCTAGGGTCCTCAGTTATGGAACTGGGAATGATGGCACTCGCCCAGGTGACCACACTGCCCGTGAAGGGATGCACACAGCGGGTCCCAGCCATGCAGTGAAGGAGAGATACGTCACTGGCCACAACTTGATTGCTAATACAGAGTCAAGCCTGATGTCCCACTGTGAGACAAACGTTCTTTTTTAAAGGAAAAGAAATGCAGCGTCATACCTACATTTTGATAGGAAATAACTGAAACTGAGAGAGGGGAAAAAATAACCCTGTGTGTGTCCCACTAAGCTAGGATTTCTGCTAAGTTCTCTTGGGGCTGCTTTTGGGAACTATGTCTACCGTGAACCATGGCTTCTACAGAGGACCAGCTGAAGGGGAAAATTATTCCCACCTGCAGCAAGCATGAAAGACGCAAACGAGAATCAAGTAGAAGAACAAAGCTACCTATTTATTTCATTAGGAAGAGTCAAATCAAGTTGTTGCAATACCTAGTGGAGAAACGTTTGGATTCCATCCCAGCCCGGAGACCTGGGGTCCCGGACACCATGTTCTTAGTGAGTTGGAGACATTTCTAGGGATATCTCATGATGATCGCTTACCCTGGGCTTTCTGCTTCTAGTGTTGTGCAGAAAACATGAAAAGCAACTTTGAATCAAAGTGAAGGGTGTGATCCGCAAAAGCAAAGCTGCTCGCTCCTAATACTCGGGCTATGTGCTTAATTGTGTGTTCTTCACCATGGGCACTGTTGTCATGCGTGACTCTGGGTATGAGTCCAGAGGTGAGACAGAAGCCACGGGCGGCTATGAGGTCACGGCCCCTCTGAGCACGACGCAGCGGCAGCATGTCCACACGCCCGCGATGTCGACACTCGCTGCGCCATGTAGGAAGTGTAGGAAGGATTCATTACCTATCTTCCTGCGGATGAGAATACCCTCAGGTAATTAATGCCTTTCTGCCAAGATAGAAACTAATGACAGGTCTCCTCAAAGCTGGGGCCTCCTGGGACTAATCTGGGCCCCTGAGAGCAGCAGCCACACGACTGGACCAGCCCTCCGCGCTCAACACGTGTGCTCGGCGGCAAACGTGGGGAAATATCTTAAATAGCATCAAACATTACATCATTAAATAGGAATTAGATGGAAACAAGGGAAGCCTAAAAATTGACTAGGAGTTGGGATGCTCTGCGTGGCTAATATGTCCATTTTTCACCTGAAGCCCTCTCCAAATGCAGTTTTGCTATTAAGCAAAACCCAAAGAAAGGTAATCAATTCCAACTAAAAAGCACTTACCCTGGATGACGGTACGCAAGGCACTTCAAGCCCCTGGCGGGCTGCCAAAGCCCAGGCCACAGCCATCAATGTTTCTGACTAGCTGAGGAGCGCAGGGGCCATGCATAATTGACTAGAAGATGGGCTAAAACTGTGCCCAATCAGCGTGTGATCAAAAACGCGTGGAATATTCAGCGCCACTTGGTTACGCAGAGGCTCGTCCTTTCCCTCTCCTCATGAAATCTCTTCAAGGTCCACAGTACTGTAATAAGATCATTACTGTCAAGCGGTACGAATCGCAGGCAATGAGTCTCGGGATAGGGAGTCATACTTCACAGGCTCCCCTGGCTTCCCCCCCCTCTCCCCCCCTTTTTTTTTTTTTATTTTACTGCATGCAGAGGCAGCAGGGTGACAAGGTGGCAGATAATGATCACATCATGGTGTGGCAACTAGAAAGGCACTTTTAAGAAAAAGCAGAGAGAAATCAGCTTAAGAGAAACTAAAACATTTTCCCTTTGCTTTTTTCTTCCTTAAAAAAATTAAATAGAATTAAACTGTGTGCAGTAGGTGCTTTTCATGAATTCTGATATAATGTCATTGAATCTAACCACTTGATAGATTTTCATACTGCAGTAAAGCCCATTACCCCACAGACGAATGGCCAATTTTCCCATGTCCCGAGTACAAAAGAGGCCCTAGTTAAGTTGTGTGTGTGTGTGTGTGTGTGTGTGTGTGTGTGTGTGTCTGTGTGTCTGTGCATGCACGCTGAAGTCTCCTCTGTGCCCGCTTCTTTCATCAGCCCAGAGCCTGATACCTGGTGTCTATTATTTGTCTTACATGTGAAGCAATGGAGTTGATGGCCAGAAAGGCACTAGTGGGGACCACTGCATAAACACGAGTTTATCCCAAGCCCTGCCTTCTCCTGAGCACAGTCACACAGCTCAGCAGAACATGAGCCGGGAGCCACCAGGGTCTAGGCTACACGAGGCAGACACCTCATTAGTGCTCCAGTTGGCAACGCAAGACGGGAGGGGGTTCTTAGCGGATCTCCGCTCCCACCTCTGCTTCAAACTGCGCTTAAATAGGCTCGCTTTCTTCATCCAAAAAAAGAGCGCATCACCCTTACATGAACACAGAATCGGGTTCACAGCTAAATATTCACAGATGCAGAACAGCTTCAAGAAGGCTGTCTCCCGCAGCACAGAGCCGAGCTGATCTCGTGGATCCCAGCCGTCCGCAGAGCGGCAGCGCAGTGTGCTGCCTGTTACCTGAGTGCTAGGGGCGGTGTGCGCACAGGAAAGGAAATCTGCCTGCCGGAGTCCTGAGGAAGGACAGAGTGAGCACCCGCAGACCTCCAAGTCGTCACGCACCTGCTGGGCTTGGGCAATGTCCGACTTCACTCAGCCAGCCCTTCACCTCTGAAGATAAACCCCTGCCCTGTCCACACTGCAGGGCCGTCTGAGGACTGTGGTGACAATGGAGACCCCACATGGTGTCTGACGACTTTTCTTCCCCTTACACCCCACGGCTGGGGAGCGCGGGGTACAGTGGAGCTGGTCAAGCAGGCTTGTTCCGTGGCTGGTGCAGGGCAGCCAGAGGGACGCTAACTCCCTTCTGTTCCTTTCTGTGGGAACAGAAGCTGCGTGGTTCATGGATTCAGCATTGCCTGCTAAAATTTATACGTGGTGGTAGGGAGACGGGGTCTCTGGCGGGGGATCAGAGTGAGCTGGGGTCCTCAGAACATGGGATCAGAGGCCTCCTGGGAAAGGCAGCACCTGCTCCGCCCTCCCTCACTCCATGTGCAGACATGAAGGGTGGCTTGCAGGCACAGCACGGTGGCCGGTGGCAGGCCAGGAAGCAAGGCTCCGGGCAGTGGCACCTTCCGTGGACTTTCAGCTTCTACAGTGCAAGGAACAAACCTGTCACCTGTTTTTGTTGATACAGGGTCTTATCAGACTGCCCTTGAACTTGCAGTGACCCTCATGCCCTGGTCCAAATCTGCTTTCTTTCCGCCTAGCCTGTGGTACTCTGACGTGACACCTTGAGCTAAGATGATGGACGTGTGTGACTTGATTTACTCTACATCAGCGAGGCTGACCAGCTGGCTGGGATCACAGGGAGGAGGAAGACAGTGCAGGCCCAGCTGGACGACCGTTGCTGGCATCGTTGTGTTTGGAAGCCTGGCTGCATGTGTGTAACGCAGAATTCAGGAACACAGGGCAGGGCGACATGTCCTAGACAGCAGTGCACACAAGTGACACCTCCTCTGACCCTGCATTTCTCCCTGCACCCTGTGCTTTCTCTTAAAGGCAGGATGAGGTGTCAAAGCAGGTGACATATTTGTACCACGAAGCACACTCCAGCGGGGCCCTGTCACATATCAGAGCTAGCCCTGTATTGTTTTCTGCTGCGACGCTATTCCCAGGGGCCACGTCGCCTCTGCTGAGTTAAGTGACAAAGCCCTGAGAGCACAGACATTCTGAGAGTGAGCGAAGGACTTCAGAGGCCTTTCCCTGAATCTCCCAGAGCCTGCGGATCCAGGCGCTCCGAGCTGGCCAGGTCCTATCGCAGGTCTCCCAGAAGCAGCTTGTGCTCTGAGGAAGGACACCAGCCCGACCGAACTCCCCAGGTACACAGTGGACCCCGTACCCCAGGTCCATGCAGAACATGGCCCTGAGCCTGCCAAGTGGCTGCGCTTCAGAGGAATTCTGCGTGCAGTCTGTGCGTGGCCAGGATGAGTCCAGGTGGTGGGGAGCAGGGGGTTGGGGAATCTGTCTGTCGTGCGTGTGAGTCTCCACGTGACACGGCCCGGATGCTAAAGCACTTAGAACTCTGATCTCCAGTTCACTTTCCAGACTTCTCTTCCCTGGGGAGCAGACAGTCTGTCCTCTACAGAACGGGACGCAGATGTTCTCCCTGGTGTGGCCCTCCAAGAGTTTCCCAGACAACTTGGAGGCTTGGTTACCGATGAGCCTGCCACGCCAGCCATCTCCGAAGCTCTGTGCCACTGAGGCTGGGGCCACCTTGGCACGTCACAGGCAGTACCAGGCACCTTGCTCTTGATGCTTGATGTGCTGTCAGACTCCAGGCTAACCTCTTCAGTTTATGTGGACTGAAGCAGAAAAAGTACCGAAAATCCACTCCTGGCTGCCCGTTCATCTTGACGAGCATCCTCTGTTCTGCTTTCTCCTGCTGTGATCGACTCATCTTTGTTTATTTCTGACCTGCCGGCTTCCACAAAGGGTCTGAGAGTGCGCACGGCTGCTGTGTGTCTGTAGCAGCCACGCTGCACCCGGCAGGATGGCTTTTGAGTCCAGTGTACCCAGTCTCCCATGTCACTGTCTCCTGGAAACCCAGCCCGCTCAGTGTCAGCAAACTCATCCTCTTGCAAGCCACGACGTCCCTTTGGAAAACTGCCCCAGTTTGTGGAGGAGGCTGGTCAGCGCCTGTCACTCCCAGCCCAAGGGCCCCAAGGCCCCACAGGAAGATGTTCTGAGTCTACAGTACATGGGTTTCCACACACATTATCATTAACTGCTCAGCACTGCCACAGTTCCCATGCACGAACACACTGCAGATCCCATTGCGAGAAAAATTACCATTGGTTACACACCCTGCGTGCAGCAGGCTATGGAGGCTCCTCATTTCTCTTCCTTTTGGGGTAGCTGCCAAAGTTTAAGCAAAGAGTCCACGCAGGGGGTGCTGGTGGGGTGGGCACAAGAAGGAGACGAAGGGAATCTCGAGAGACACTGAGAATCGCACCACAGCTCTCATCAACCTCCTCGGTCTCTCTCCTCCTCCCCCAGCCACCTAAACAGCAGAGGACAGCACCCAGGTGGGCAGCAAACACGCCAGGCCTGGGGCACTGGCTGAGGGGCGGCTTCTGCCTGCTGTGTTCACCCCTAAACAGATGCTTTGGGTGCGACTTACACCTGAGGAGTGAGGAAACAGGAGACTATGCTAGGAAAGCACTTCGGGATCTGTTCCATTCTAAAACAACCACCACCACAAGGAATTGTCCACCCAGTCACGGTGCCCTAAGTCCCCAAAGCACTCAACAGGGGCCCAGTGTGGGGGCATCCACAGAGCTAAAGTTGTGGAGGTGAACCAAGAGCTTTCAAGCACTCACAGACAGCCTTTCCTGGAATAATGAGTGTGTGTGTGGAGAGAGAGAGAGAGAGAGAGAGAGAGAGAGAGAGAGAGAGAGAGAGAGAGAGAGAGAGAGAGAGAGGGAGAGGGAGGGAGGGAGGGAGGGAGGGAGGGAGAGGCAGACAGAGACAAGAGACAGACAGACAGACGGAGGGAGGGAGGGAGGAAGGGAGGAAGGGAGGAGGCAGCTCTGCAATGCTCACGAGTAATTCTTTTCTCCTAAAGTGCTTTCCAGATCATCAACTAATTAATAAAAAAAGTTTCCTAAGGTAAAAGGTAACCGATCAAGAGCAGCACCATCTGTTTCTTAGACTCCAAGTGAAAACAAAACCCCATCCCATGACTAATTCCACCACCACCACCACCACCAGGGTTTACTGAAAATAGAAGGCATTTAATGCAAAAGTGACGCTTTCTGCAGAATCCCATTAAGGAGAACAGCCATTATGCACTGGGTCTGCAGAATATGAAATGAAGCCTTCCAACAGGTCAGCCATCCCCGGCTCTCACAGCTGAACACACCTCTGCCTCTCAGGTGTCTGTGCCTGACGCCCCAGGACCTAGGCTCCGTGGCCAGCGTGCGCTTCCCCTCTATGTTAAAGCTCTCAATTCACCAGTGAGAGAAAGGAACTAAGTTTTGTTCTCATAGGCCAAACATGTTGTGATGGCTGCTTCGTCGTTCAAGGAATAAACGAGCCACACTCTCAGGGTCCCCTGTGAAGGAGCGACAGCAAGCAGCGGAGGCACCTCCACCACCCTGGGGTTACCAGGGCCTGTGGACACCTCAGGGCTCAGTGGCGCAGCCACGGTGAGCAGCTCATCTCTCCCTGGGCAGCAAGGCCTGAGTGCGGCCTACTCCCTCTGTCTGAGATCATCTTTCCATATCCAGCCAGGATCGACCACTCAAAGGCTGGGTAGAGACCCAGAGCAAAGGACTACAGGGGTGTGGTGAGAAGGATGAGATCAGCGTTCTTCTGAGACCTTTGGGACAGGGGGACCGGAGGCTAAGGGGACACCAGGACCTGTGCAGGCCCCCTGTGGATGGTGGGACCAGGTGTGCCCGGGCAGACGCCGCATTCTGAAAGATCTTTGCTACACAACTCCTAGATGTTAGGACCCATATACAAGTCAGTGTCTTTACACGGAATCTGAGAAATATCAAGGAAGCTATTCAGTCTGCTCCACTCCTAGATTCAAAAGCCACTCCACACACCTCAAAGACTTGCTTTTTGCCTGGTGGAAAGAGTTTGAGGTGGAGAATCAAGAGACAGTTCTGTCACCTACCAGCAACCTGACCCTGGACAAGAAAGGCACTTAACCTCTCTCTACTTCAGCCTTTTCACTGGGGAAACAGGGAAATTAGCACTGGATGCAAACTTGCATGAATGTTGTAAAGCTAACGAGGATCACAGCCGTGGGGCCACAGCATGGGACGGCGGCAGCGGCGACGGCGGCTGCATCTCAGCACTGCCCAACCTCTCTGTGGGAAACCTGACGACGAGGGACCCGGGCCGGGGTGTGTGTGTGTGTGTGTGTGTGTGTGTGTGTGTGTGTGTGTGTGTGTGTGAGATGCGATTCAGACAGCGCCCAAGGACGCCCTGTCCCGCCTGTCCCCAGCACTCAGGACCCTTGCCCAGCAGGCCCAGGCCCTGGTCACTCACTGGCCTGTGGTCACCACATCAGAGCAACAACTCACCAAATCAGATTCCAATTAAGACCAACGATATTACAGACATTTCAATTTGCAATTTCCTCGATGGTCTACTAAACAGGAATATGAGGAATATAAGCAGAAACAGGGCAAAAAAAAAAAAAAAAAAAGGCTACAATTCTTTTATTTTTTTTGTAGTACAGTGAGAATGCTGGCTTCTGAAAGGATCTTTCTACCAGCAGTGGTGAAGGGTCCCCCACTCCTGACATCCACAGGATTCTAAAATTTCCAAGCATGCTGGAAGGGGAAGACAGTAAGGGAAACACACCTTAAAAAGCTGGACTGCAGTCCCTGTTTTTCCCTGAGATCTTGCTTCTCTGTAGGATGTGAACTTCTTGTTTAGTTTCTCAGAATAAAGATGTCACCAAGTGGCCTGACACAGCGCCTGTGCCTGTGGGTGCCCTGTGCACGTGCAGCACACATTCCCAGAGGTGACGGAAGGCAGGCTCCGGCCCTGCCAGGGAGGCGACGGTCCCCGTGTGTGGACTCCAGGCTTCAGTCCAGCCTGGCAGCTCAGCAGCTCAGACTAAGACGACAGTGGAGCAATGTGGTGATCCTCGCTGCACCGGTGAAAGCTGCTTAGGAGCCCAGCGAGGGGCCCGGCCATCCAAATGGCCACCCTGTTAATCCTAAAATGTGCGCCTATCAAATTCTTTTTTGGCACCCACAATATTGGGAAAGATGAGGAATGTCCTAGTCATAGGTTCTCTGCTTCCATGGTTGGTTACCTAATGCATTACATGCTGCAGATATAACCCAATGACCATCTACTTAGCCTGGACAGGACACCTTGGGCTGCATGCTGTCGAGTGCAGTGTATGCTCTCCCACTGAAGGCTCTTGGGTCTGGTGTAGGTAAGAAGTGGGAGGACGCCAGAACTCATGCACCAGCGGTGGTACTGAGGCGTCCACGTAGGAAGCACTAGGGGCCCCAGAAGGGGTGGCTGTGGATCGCAGAGGCCTCTGCCCAGAAAGGTCAGAGTGCCCCCCGCACTTGGGAAGGACTAGCAGCAGGTCACTGTCTGTATTTCGCTAGAGACACATGACAGGCCCCTAGGACCACATGTGGCCCGTGTGCCCTGGGTCCTCTGGCTTCTGGTTAGATCTGGCCAGGGTGAGGAGTAGGAAGTGGGAAAAGGACGGGCGTATGGCTAGGTGCTCCCTTGACTACCCTTCCCCATCCTGGTGCATGGTCCCTCGGGTAACTGCAGTACAGCAGTGACCAGCTCAAGGGCGCTGTTGGTGTGCCCAGGGTGCTGAATGAATTACCTGACAGATGACAAGATCTTCTTTTTCTTACACTCATAAGAAAAATCTAGTCATTTGTTCCAACAGGACAAATCAAAACCATAAAATCCAACCATGGCCACCCTCTGTAGAGGATTTAGCAGGAGGCCAGCTGACGCAGTCACAGAGCAAGAAACCGAAGTACCTTCCTAGTGCTAAAGCGTATCCTGCAAAGACACAACATGTGCCACGCGCTTGAGCTTCGTTGGCTGCGTCACACGACGCACACTAAGCAGTGGATAGCGACCTCGACGACCGGACACCATGCACGGCACCGACTCTGACGTGAGTCCAATGGGAGGCAAGAGTCTGGCTCCAGAAATACATGAGGAAGATTAAACAGGGTGCTCGGCAAGACTGACTCATGCCTGACACCTCCACCTGCCCCAGGCCCAGTTCTCCCTGACATTTTCATGAAGAACGTACTACTTCCTTAAAATCTGAAAGATGTCATTGGACATTGGGGGTGGGGTGGGGGGGTGGGGTGGTGTTCCCCCCGGGGCCCTATGCTGCAACTTCTGAACATGCCCTCTACTTGCTCCTCTGTGCAGGGCTCTGGGGTGGCTTTCTAATTTGGTCGTTTCCATGGTACCCACCTTTCTGATTCTGTCTCCACCTCAGCAGTGGGACCTTTAATGAATGGAGGCTGGCAGCTATTAGGTCCTTCCTGTCCCAGCCCGGTAACACCGAGTGGCCTTATGAGCTCAGGAGGTGGACTCTGAGGAGCCCACCACACTTGTGGCCGCCTTTCAACTTCCTTCAGACTCAGAACTGTCTGGACATACACATCTCGGCCTACTGTAAGGCTCTGCTGTCTCATCCACAGCTGGGGGTGTGAGCACCTGTACAGTCACACGTACACTTGGATATTAGTGTCTGACAGGTTGCTGTGATTTTAAAACAAAGTCACAGTCTAGCTGCCCACACACAGAACACGGTGTGAGATTCTGAAAGCAGGCAGGAAGTCGTCCCTCCAGTCTCCTGGACAGGTGCTGGCAGGGTGGCTGCCTAGGAAGAAGCCCCGCCCCTCCTTGCCCCGCCCCCAGCCTCCCGTGCACTGTGGCCACGTGGGCTGGGTCTGCAGGTGGGAAGGAAGGTTGCATCAACACGTGGCATCTGAGCTGAACCCTTTACCAGAGGGAAGGAGCTCGGTGGCTAGGTGGCTGCTCCTACCCGGAATCATGCGGTCTTACTTTTTGTTCATTTTTGAGACAGCATCTTGCTATATGGCTCCGGCTGGTCTCAAATCCACGATGTGGTCAAGGTTGGTTTCCAACAACGTTCGACTCTTATTCATATGGCCATAGCTCGGAATTCACATGCATAGAGCTTGGAACCTCAAACATTCCAGGTGAGAATTCTGTCCTGGCCCTTGTCATCTTGCTCGGTGCCCTATGTGCAGAGGAGAGCGTGTGGCGCCCAGGGCCTCGTGGCTTGCTGGACTTCCAGCCGAAATAACTGGGCTTGCTACTCTCGGCACTGGCCTTGCTTCTCAGAACAGCTCAATGACGAGCAGCACAGGCCCACGCACAGGAGTGCTGTCCTCGCTCGCCATGAGTGAGAGGCTCAGGTCCCGGGGGCTTTCTTAGCAGGAAGCTCTCGGGGAGGCCCAACAGGAAGCAGTGAGGAGAAGCAGAGAGAAGGCCACTGGCCCCTGAGGGGTGTGAGCCAGAAGCTTGGGTCGGCGCGGTGCTCAGCTCAGAGGGCTCCGCACACACAACGGCACCTTGCTCAGCCCCACCTCAGGTGCAGGAGGGAGCAGGCCACTGCCCCTGACAGGACCCGCAGGCTGCACCTTGACGTGTGGGCTACGCCAACCAGCACTCAGGAAAAGTACCCTGAAAACAGAGCAAGGACCTAGCAGGGGTTGTCCCACCGTGGGGATGGCTACCGAGGCCAGAGTCTCACCAGTGTCAGCTCGTGCTACACAGCCATCTTGAAATGTTGACATTCCCCTGAAGGGTCGCTGGGCCCTGCTTATTACAGTCGCATTAAGTTTACCTCTCAGCATGGGGCTGTGCATGTGCCTGGACGTGTGCATGTGTGTGAGCACAAGGATGTATCCCCACTTGTATCTGTGGAATAAGAAAGTGCAAAGCGATTTGAACGAGCCACTTCAGGCAGCTCACACTCTGTGGTCACCAAGACAAAGGACTCAGCACGTCATAGGAGAATGGAGACACCCGCAGTGGCCACACGCAGCATCACCCAGCACAGAGCTGAATGGCGCTAGCAGAAGAGCGTCTGCCAGAATGCGCTGCTAAACACCGGAGTGGAGCCGGCTGCCTTACTGAGTCCAGCCAGTAGCAGGGGCCCTAAGGGAGGGTGGATGCCTCACTGTGGAGCGGACCCTGGCCCTATGGCACCCAAGCAGGTGAGACAACCAAACCTAACCGCACATCACGGGAAGCAGCAAGGACTGCCATGGGCAAGACCTTGGGCTTGGTGAAGTCTGAGGGCCAGCCAGGGACAACGCGAAGGTGCTGGGCTCTCTTGTGCGCCCTGGAAACGCAAGGCACACATGTGATCCACCCGTCTGCTCACTGGTGGCCCTGAATGATCTGATTTCACAAACTGGGAAAAGAAGGAGCAGGCATTAGTGCAGATACCTGTCCTCGGTGTCTCGGAACCCCTTACCTTCAGCTGTGCCGGAGAGCCCATCCGCTTTGAAGTTGCTGGTACTTTTCTTCCTGCGGTGCTTCTTTCTGTTGGCGTGGGGGGAGGGTGGCGGGTCGAGCTTGGGGCTGGTGGAGCTGGAGATACTTGGACTGGAGCACACGGAGTCACCCAGCCCCGTGTCTGCCACCGGACCGGAAAAGGCAAAAGAGTGCAAAGGTAAGCACGGGAGAAAAGGACTCGGCAACCGCAGTCAGGTGACGCTCCCCCAATGACACACGAGGCCCTGTCCATCACAGCCCTTCAGGAGGTGGAGGCCCAGTGCTCAGGCCTGACAGGACCAGGGAACCCCTGGCCACACAGCACCTGCTATCCAAAAACAGGCACTTTACTTGGCACCGGTGTGCACCAGGGAAAATTTAAAATTCTCTGCTCCCTTTAGCTCAAGTCCTAGCCAGCTCAGGATCTGCAACTCTGAAATGGCGAGGTGGTAAGCTCGTGTGTCTCAGCGGCTTATTTTTCTTGCCCCACAATTAGCTTGGTGAGTTGGGAAGGAGAGACACTCAGAAATGCATAGCAAAGCTTTGTCTCCAACAGACTGCTTTGCTGCTGCGCGTGCGCAGGGATCGTGCTCCGGTTCTGCTCCCAGCCCAGAACACTACTCAGGACCACCACGCCCTTTTGCCTTCTAATGAATGAAAGCCAGACCAGGCAAAAGGCAGACTCCTCCAGCCAGGTCCTGTGATAGTGCCTGTGGGCTGATAAAGTAGAGCTGCCCATTTCCATTCACTGAAGCTACTTTAGAAAGGGTTTTTAAAGCCAGTGCGCAAATACGATGACTCACGGGGCACCAAACTTCCCGCTTCCTATTCTGCTTTACCAGAGAGAAGGTCACAGAATCCACCAGGATAGCAGAGCGCATGGGGCAGAGCGGAAGGGCAGGCAGCGTGTGCCTCCCGAGGCTCCACCGCCGTCGTTCACGACTCTGCAGGCTCACGGAGCCGAGAGCTCAGGGCAGGGCTGTGGGCACTGGATCAGCATGACTCCTGCGCACTGATGGCTTTTCACACACACTCGCATAATGCAGGCTCGTCCCTGACTAAGCCTTCAGGAGAGCTGGGGCTGGGGTGCTGCCGCGGTGGCCGGCACCAAGCCAGTACCCTCCCACGGTCGTCCGCTCCTGGCTGTTGCGCTGGATGTGTGGTGAGCTTGTGGGACTTTACCCAACATCCGGCCAGCAATCCCCAGGGCCCCTGTGCCTGGCTGGCTGGCTGTGGGGCGGGGTGGCTGTGGTGCTGGAGGACAGGGGTGAGGCATGGGTTGTCTCCAAAGAGGTCACCTTCCTTCGCAGGCTTGGCCTCTCCTCTCACCCGCTTCCGTGTGAGCCACACACACCCTCAACTGGCTTCTGTGCCAGGCTGGACAATGCCACCAACCCAGGGCTGTCTCACCTTCCTGCAGCTCCGGGATGCTGCAGGTTTTACAAGGCTAAGCTGCCTGAGGTCGTGGTTTGCAGCTACAGCATTCAAATATCACACTGGGCGAGGTACCCGGTTAAGCATATGGAAAGTGTTTACATTTCGACATGTACAGTAAGAGGCCTAAGGTCGCTCTCATTGCCACCAGGATTCGCTGCCCCCTCACCTCCAACGCTCCGCCCCTCGCTCTCGCCGCTTTCCAAAGCAGCTCTGTGCGCCTGCTCTCCTCAGCATTTTCATTCTCTGCAGCGCCCTGGCTGCCTCAAGGTCCTGAGCCATCAAGAGGCGTGGACCTTTCACAGTCATTCTGACTGAGGGGAAAGAGCCAAAGTCGGAGGGTGCCAGGCCCAGGGAGTAAGGTCAATGAGGACCCACCTTAATGTTCTAATTGACAGAAATCACTGTACGTGGTTGATGAATAAGAGGCAAGCAAAGTTTAATGAAGGTTTAAATAATATTTATATAGTAAAAGACACAATCCCACAAATCCTGAAAATTCTTCCTCGCTAGGACCACAGCTGCGCTATCATTCTTGGCAATATGTCTTGTACTCTGTAACAAGGTTTTAAATTAAACTTTCACCATATTTTCGATCACCTTTTGTGTGGATTTAGGGGGGAGCTATGCAATTGTTCTGTGCCATTTTGGTGCTCAGCAGCTACAGGCTGGTCGTGGGGCTGCCCCAGGGACCACAAGACCATCCCTTTATCCAGAAACGCTCTTCTATGTGTTATTTCATGCGCAAGCCCTTTTAAATATTGCCTACCCTGATTTCAGAAGTTGTCAGCCTCTGACGTGTGCCCTCTCTGTGCCAGGCCATGGGCAGGAAGACGGCAGCATGCCTGTGCCATCCTCAGAGGGCTCGGCTCCGGCTGCGCAGGCTGAGAAGCAAGGTGGGCAAATCCAGCTGCCTCTGCGGCCAGAGGCCTCAGTGCCATCGTGCCCATGTCTCACGCACATTTCTCCTGTGGACAGGCTGTGTCTGTGTCCATCTGTCCTTCCCTCGCCCTCCATCTGGAGTTGGTACCGGTTGCCTCCACGCTAAGATGTCTCTTCCCCACACTATGGATACGCAGGTGGACTCTGCCCTGGTCTCTCTGGGCCTACTTAGAGTCCATGCTACCAGGAGACCTGCAGGTCCCCATTCCCTGGATATCCTGCATTCCAGGCGAGCAAGAACACTCAGAAGCGAAGCTATCCATCCCACTCTTTTGGTTAACCTTCCTTCGCAGGCTTGGCCTCTCCTCTCACCTGCTTCCGTGTGAGCCACACACACCCTCAACTGGCTCCTGCGTCAGCCTGGACCATGCCACCAACCCAGGGCTGTCTCACCTTCCTGCAGCTCCGGGATGCTGCAGGCTTTACAAGGCTAAGCTGCCTGAGGTCACCTGTGTTCTGGCCATGCCTGTGTTCTGGCCACTCCCTCTAGGCCCTTGTTGTCCATCCCTGTCAGCAGAGAAGATTCTGAGGGGGCGGGGTGAGGAGGAGTCCCGCATCCTTGGGTGTCCCTGTCTGCACCTGGAAGCCTAATGGAATCCCCAGGGCACCCAGGTGAGCCAGCTGCAGTCCTGCCCCAGCTCCCAAGCCTTGGAGTCGCCTAGAAAGGACCCGAGGGGCAATCTCGGCCTGTGCCCCACTGAGGGCGGGCAGATGCCAACGGACACATTTTCCAATCTGGAAATGGTAAGAAGGCACCTGCCGGGTGCTCTGTAAGGAGCAACCGCTGCTCAGGCGGATGGGTGCTCCTCCATGCGTGTGTATGTGTGTGTGTGTGTGTGTGTGTGTGTGCCTGTCCGACAGCCTGTGGCAGGACTCTAACTGGGGGAATTGAGCCTCACTGTGGGAGGCCCAGAGTTCAAACTTCTGGGACCCGAAGTGCTGTGAGCCTGTTTCCAGGCTCCTTCCCACCAGCCACAGGAAACTTTGCCCTAAATACCTGACACAAACAGCACTCCCGCACTGCGGGCCTTCTGGGTGTCTGGGTGCATTCAGGGATCAGGAAGGAGCTTAGGACGCATGTGGAGGACCCGACTCTCCAAGGAGTCTACACCTGGAAGTGCTACTGCCTTAGCCTTACCCTGGGAGACAGCAGGGTGACCCCAACAGCACTACCTCCGTGAACAGCCTTTCCCTGGGCCCCAACGGCAGTGCCTCTGCAGCTCTCCTGGGCCTGAGCTCGGGTGCCTGCAGCGGCCATCCGGCTAGGACCAAGGACATGTCTTATCTAACAGAAGGGTGAGGTGCTCTGGACATCGAGGGACTGAACCCCAAGATGCCAAGAACGTCCCCCAGCCCAAGGCCCTCGGCCCTCAGGACGCCAGCACCCCAAGGGGACATGGAGGGATGTGGTGGGCTGCTCCCCTTGAGGGTGAAGCTGCTGGGCCTCTCGCTGATGATCTCCTCACACCGAGGTCTCCTTTTAGAAGGCTGGAGCCTCCTTGTGTTAAACGAAACCCACTGTCCACTGGCGACGCTTCTTCCAGGAGGGGTGCAGGGGTGCTACAAGATGCCCCGCCCCAAGCCCGGTTTCCCCCTTGCCCTGCCCCACACTCACTATCTGAAGCAGGACCACCATTCATTCCCAGTACTCATGCCTCCTGTAGCACATGGCCCAGTGATGCCTCTACCCTTCTGTCCTGTCCCGGGGGGAAGTGTCACCCACAACTTGAAACTTATACGTGCGGGCTCCACCCTCTGTCCCCTTCCCTGCCATCTGTCCTGATGGCCTGGACAGAGCAGCACCACCCTAATCTGCGCCACCCTAATCATGTGGCCTTTGCGTGCTGGAAGGAAGCCCCTGCCCTGCTGCCTGCAGCCGCCAGCACCTCACTGCTCGCACACCCCAGGCCGGATGGGAGGACCTTGCTTTTCACTGCACTGAACAGAAAACAAAGCAGCACCCCGAAGCAAGCTGTCCCAGTCGCCACAGCTCTGGGGCTCCTTCCACTTAGGCAGTCTGCGTTGGTCCAGGCATGGCACAGGATTCCCAGGATGCACCTACCTTACAGGCTTGATAGAACTCTTCCCTGACCCGCCCTCACCCCAGCAGTCCTCGGTCCTGCTCCTGGCCATGTTCTCCGTTCAGCTTGTGATGTGTCCTCGCTATGGCCACCATTTCCCTCCCCCTACCCTGCAGGGAGCTCACCAGGCCCCCCAGGGCTCATCTCCCCCCACTCCAGTGTCAGGAAACCTTGGGTGAGCATTCCCACCAGGCTCACGGTGAGGACACCAGGAGGTGCTGGGTCACTGCAGCCCCCAGCAGGGCCAGTGTAATCACAGGCAGGGGGAACTGCCTTCTGGCGTGCAGGAGAGAAGTGCTGGTGACTCTGGGACAGTTTTAGGACCAAGCCCAGGGTGTTACTGTGCGAGACACTGTCCCGAGAGCTTCCTGCGGATCAGGATGTGCCAGCAGGTAAGCAGCTGAGGCCGTGAATGGAGTCTCTCTATGGTGACAAAGATCCCCATCCCCCCTACACTCACTGGGCTGTCCAACAATAAAGGGCAAAGCCCCTGTCCCCAGGGAGCCCACAGGGGAAGGGCCTCAAAGACTGCTCAGCTGATTTCCTGCTCCACTTCTTCAGTAAACAATCACCTTCTTGGGCCACAGCTCCCGGACAAGGACGGTCCCGGGGCTGCAGTTGTAGTCAGCGTGCTGCCTGTGCGGTTGTGCAGACTGACCAGTATGCATCCACAGAGCACGGCGACGCTGGCCGGGGACCTGTAGGGCCCACAGGAAGCAGCTGATGGGGAGGTGAAGGTGCCACAGAGGCAGAGAAGGCCCAGGAGTGGTACTGGAGGCAAGAGGAGAGCAGCCATGCGCTTGCCTGGCTGTGGGCGGGGGCCACCTCCCGAATGATATAGGGTTGTCACACATGCAGTGCAAACGCGACAATCTCCCTGGTGACACAGAAAGCAGAGCTGGCCTTCAAAAGCCCCTGACAGTTTTGTTGTCAGAGGAGGAGGAGCACGCATCAGTCACCCCCGTGCACTTGATGCCCGGGATGTAGGAAGCGATGTCCCCACCCCCATCTGCAGGTGCCAGGGCTGGGCTCTAAGGCAGGGCCAGCGACGCCATCGTGGCTCTGCTACAGAGACAAACAGAGGCAGGAAGTGACTTCCGAGAGGTGGGAACAGTCTCTGCCCCCACAGCACGGTCCTGGGGCGTTCACCCCAGTTTCCCTGTGGGAGGGGGTCCAGCCAGGGCTGCACTTCTGTGGCACTGGGAGCAGGGGGAGGCACATGAGCACCCGGGGACCAGACACTGTCATGGGGGATGCAGGCGACAGGAGAACATTATAGGAGGAGCCATTCGACGATCCCCAGGCCTAAAATCCACGCACCCAAGACACTGTGTGTGCAGCAGAGGCAGCAGACACCCCAGTTCCTGACCGCCTTCCCAGAATGCATTCCACTTTCTATCAACCACTGGGCAGTGGGACGGACGGTGACCAGGACTGTCGGCCGCGTCTCGTGCAGGTGTCGAGACGCAGGGAGAAGCAGGCCGCGCTGAATTAAAGAAGCGAGCGCCTCGAGACTCCGCATCCCAGGTCTCTGACGCAGGCACTCGGGGTCCCGGGATGCAGGGTGCTGGCCCGGGATGTCCTGGGCGTTTGGCGCTGGCTATTAGTTCTTCCTAATCGGGCATCAGTGTTCAAAGCCCACCCCCCAAAATATATAATCTGAGCCATAATGATCCCAGGCTGCAGGCTCTGTGAGGCTGGGCCGTGAAGTATAGTCGGGGAAACAGCTTCACTCTTCACTCCCAGAGCTGACAAGCATGACTAGAGGGAGAATAAAATAACATTCCATACGCATAAATATCAAGCGGCCTGCCCCAGACTGATGGGCCAGGAATGTATTCTTAGCTATCATTCCGGCAGACAGGCCCAAGGACACTCATAACTTATTTTACAATCATTTAGTTTCAGCTCAAGTGGAAAACGTGACAACTTATCTCTGCTGACGAGATGCCATGTCGAGCCTTACAATTAACTCTCCTCCGATTATCTGCCCAGCCGATCATTAGCTAGGCTGTTTGATGGACTGCTCCAAGAGCTTGCCTGGGTGAGAGCCACTGCCAGGTGTGCCCAAGGCTCCTGCAGTCTGGGCTGATATCCACAGCCTGGAGCCCAGCCTGGGATTCCCATTCCCCATGGCTCCCAGGAGCGCATCAGCTCTGAGTTGGTGTGGCCAGGGAGGCCATGAGGCCTCCCAGTGCCCTGGCTCCCGAGTCCTGCCCACACCACGGCCTTCCCTGGCCGGGAAGCCTGTATTTCCCTGGAGGCCAGCTTGCTGCAAGGGTGCCTCAGGCCACCCTGCCTTCATGGGTATGGAGTGAAGAGGGGACCCCAGGAAGTGCTAGAAACAGCCACCGTATTCCAGCAAGGGTGGGCCGACTTCCTCGGCGTCCATTAAAGACACAAAGGTTTTGCGCCATGTGTCCCTAAGAGCGTGCATCTATCTACATGGACGAAAAGGGAGGAAAGGCCAGGGTGCAGAGAGACAGCAGGGTGGGCTGAGGCCAAGGCCATCTCTGTCGCCTCCACATCCAGCTCGACTTACCCCTCTGGCAGCGTCAGGTACGGTATTAAAATCCTTTTTTTTTTTTTTTTTCTGGTATGAAAAGAACCCTGAATTATCAAAGACAGAGTCATTTGTGGGCGCTGGGGGGTTCAGTTGAGGGCCAAGGCCTCCTAAATGCCAGAGAAGAGATCACTGGGGGGACTAGTAAATTAGAGCCCACTGGCTCTGCGCCCGGGTCAACAAGAAGCAGCTCATTTGGATCCTTAATGAAGGCCCTGTCCTCTCTGCAGCTCAGAGAGATGTGTGGGCTGGTCAATAAAGAACGGCCCCTCTGCTATCCGAGGAAATCACAACACCCGGGCCCCTGTTGAAAGGGGAGTGTGAAGTAGAGTTCAAACCCGCGCCCCTGCTCGCACGCTTTGACGGGGCTGCAGCAGGAGGAGGCGGACTTGATTCCACCTCTGAAGACGTTTCAGAGCCTGGCATTATTGTGCGCTTCCCTTTGCCGCTCGAGCAGGGGTACACAATGTCAGAAGGGGCAGCAGGGCCACGGCGGGGGGCCCGGGAAGATGACAGGTGTCGGGGAAAGGAAAAGACAACAGAGTGCTGCACCGAGTTACAGAAAGGCGTGGAGAGGCCTTCAGTGGGGGCGGGCAGAGCAAGCAGACGGGAGAAGGATTCGCAGCTCAGGCCGTGCCAGCGACACCAGGAGGCCTCTGTAAATTAAGCCAAATGCGCAGGAGCACGACAACTCCCATCTTCATTAAAGGAAGCCCTCAATTAGTGCAATGGTGTTCACGAACATCTAATGAAAGAGCACAAGTTCTCAACATGAGCTGTGGCCCCGGGAGTCTTCAGAGCTGCATATGCAGCTCTGAACGGAACGTGCACACAACTGCTGGCTTACATACTTTAAATTGACTTCAAGAAAGCCAGTTTTCAAAGGAAACAGAAAGGAAAAAAAGGCAAGGCCGTGGCGTTCAGCACTGCAGAACAACTGACTGAAGACGATCGCTGGGCGCCCCGGACAGTGTAGCCAAGGCGGGAAGGGCCAGGGCTCAGGAGAACCGGGAAACCAAGGCCAAAGGCTGTGGACTTCGGACCCTGACGCTGGGCTTGCGCTGGAGACCAAGGCAGTGGCTGGACTCTGGTCACCTACCAGGATCTGGCTCTGTGCACTGTGGCAGGGCAATAGCAGACCCCTGGCGCTGTGCTGCGACCTTGCAAGCGAGGGGAGGGGGTCAGAGTGGGGGACGAGCCCCAGCAGACGCTGGCCTGGCTCACGGCACTCTCCCCAGGGTTCTGCTGCTGCTTCCAGGGCCGAGCACTGCCGGGCCACGGAGTCTGCCTTCCTGTCTACTGCTCCAGGCCTTCGGAGCCTTTCTCCTGCCTGGCCACCGCCCGACTTCAGAGGCAACAGGACGTCTGCAGAGGCCTGCGGGGAGCCCATCTGGAAGGAGCGTGCTCTGGAGTGTGAGTCAGCATTCGACATCTAGGGGTCAAAAACCAGGTTGTTCTCCAGTTGATTTTTTACGAAACGCAAGCTGCACAAAGTGTGAATTAATCTGGCGTCCTCCGAAAATCGTGAAGGCACGGTGAACAGGACTGCTGGTGAAGGGAAATCCTTCCAAGAGATTCCCGTCTCTCTCTGGCCTTACCTCTCTTTACATAATCAGCCGCAGCCACTCCTCAAGTTTGGTGCTTCTAGCTGCTGCATCACAGAGACACTGTTTCTTGTGGAAGGCTATCCTGGTGAGGCGAGCTGGGGAGAGATGGAACACGCCTACCAGGAAACTCAATTGCCTCAAGCTAATGAGATGGATAGTCGTGCTTTGATAACACACATTTCCCATCTTGGGAAACTTAGCCGATCTATTGAAAAGTCACAGGAGTCAGATTACCAGCTGTGGCCAAGCAGGTGTCCTGAATCAGCAGGAGGGCTAGCGGTGGCCCTGGCTCCGTCCAGGGTCCTGAAGATGTTGGCCACTCATTCTGTGTGAAGCTCGGAGATCCAAAGGAGGCACTTCTCCCACACCTGCGCTCACTATCTGCTGCCACCACAAGGCTGACCATGGGTGTCTTAGCTTTAAGTAAACATGACAGATCAGACCTAAAAGGAGCTAATTCAGCTGAGACCTATTATTCCATCGATGGAGGGCTGAAAGCCATTAAATGATAACCGAAGGCATGGCCCCCCTTTTCGTGATGGGGGAAGCGAACCCAGGGCCTCTCGGATGCCAGGCAAGCACTCTGTGAGCCACATTCCCAGCCCCCTCATCCCCATTTTAGACATGAGGAGCAGAAGGTGCTTTGGCTTGCACCTCTTCTTCCCTGCTATTTGCACAGATTTCTGACTGTTGAGTATTGCTCAGCAGGTCACTATGTCCCATATTTGGGGCAGTTCTATGGATCAGGGCCAAGCAAATGAGCATTTGTCGGGCGGGGGAGAGAAGTGCCAAGCTGGGGGAGTCCGTGCTGCCCATGCCGTTGGAAAGAAGTTCAGATCGGTGGCCATGACCCTAAGCTCTTTCAGCGTCAAACACCGCACCTGTGAGACGGGAACCGCGGCCTGAGTGCCTGCCTCACCGCACACCTGCTCTCCTCCCCCAGCGGCTGTGGGGCTAGACGGGTCTCCACCACGTATGTACTCGGTGCGAGGCCAGATGCATGGCTGGACAGAAAGGCGGACAGCCAGACTCACTCCCATCAGGCTGTGCAAAGCCACTAGCAGACAGACACGCTCCTCACCCAGAGCTGATGTCCCAGAAAGTACAGCCACATGCGGAGACCTCCACAAGGGGGACAGCAACGACTGCTGAAGCTCTGGGGTGGCGGGGGTGGGGAGCAGGAGGGCACCATGGCAGGACACAGAGGGCCATCCAGGCAGGCAGGACCTTCCCTCGGGTCTGAAAAGCCCTACAAACAGCCACATGAGCTGAGCCAGTTTTCCCAAATAACAGTCACACAACATAGTCAGAAGTAAAGACTTTCCACGTGGAAGTGCAATACAATCTGTTACGGGTAGTACAGGAAGAGCAGACACAGAACAGGGACAGCTGAGCAAAGTGCCTTGGGGAGACTTGGGAATGTCACTTTTGCCTCTGCCATCATCAGATCTCGACGAGCTGCAGAGTGGCTGCACTAGGAGCCCCGGTAGCCGTGCTGGGAATGGGGTCCACTCCTCCGCCTCCCTCATGGCCTCTGCGAGCTGTGGTCCGGTTCTGTGGCCATCTCCCTTGTGCCGTGTTAGTCCTTTGGGTTGTTAGAAGCAACTTTAGCTATGCCAGTGCACAGGAATGCCAGACACAGAACTGGTGTGCAGTTAAAAAGTTTGTTAATGTCTCAGTTACCCTTCTCTTGTTGGGACAAACACCCGACACCCAAAATGAAGGAAGGAAAGACTCAGTTACTGGAGGTTTCAGTCCACACTTGACTGGCCTAAGGCTCAGTGGAACGGGGCAGAGCATCCAGTTCTTGGTGGTGGGACAGCAACAAACGACAACAGGGGCAACCAGCCAGCCAGCCAGCCAGCCAACCAGGGCAACAGAGAGCAGCACAGAGAGGGCCTGTTGCTCTGTCTCTCTTATATTACATTCAGGCTCTCTGCCTTAGGATAGCTGCCTCAGGCCACACCCACAATCCCAGCAGTAGTAAGACACGTAATCCCAGGGGATCATAAGTTAACCTCAAACTCTAAAAGCCCCCACCACATGACTGCATGAGGCTTGGGGGGGGGCAACTAGACATAAACCGTAATAGTTAGCAAAAAAGATCATACCACGAGGGTCATGGCGGTGCTAGAAACTACATTTGGGTAAAACCTCTGAATGCAGGAGAAAGAAAAGTCAGGCCCACCTACGGCTGCATACGGAAGACCCAAGGGTCTTCAGCACCACTTGACTACCAGCTGAACACCCTGCCTGCATATTCTTACAACTTGAGCACTTAGGAGAACAAATTTTCAGCATATTAGGATGATAAATTATACCTTATTTTCCCTTGGGCATCACACACGACCTTTTGTTATGTCGAATTTAAGTGCAGAACAGCCGACTATCTTCTGAGGAAATCAAACGCCGCTGTGCCAAGTCAGCCGCCCTACTGCGCCTGTCCTCACAGAAGTCACACTGTGTAGATATCTAAAGCAACACCCAAAAGACCCCCTTCTCTGTGGCTGCCGGCAAGGTGGTGGGGCGGCAGGGCTGAGCCTGTGATGGGACCCTTGTGGCTCCCAAGCTGTGGCTATAGGGGGTGTGGGAGAGCAGTGACACTGATAGTGTCATGGTCACGTGACAGAGAGGCCCACAGAGAGGCAACTGGGACAGCTGCCCCAGTCATCGGGCTAGAAGGTACTGAACAGGATGCCCCTGCCCCTGCCCCTTGGGCCTCCGGCTCTGGGGGCTGCTCTGAAAGGGTCGGTTCCACTGGGAACTCATCCACAGGAAGCCGGGACACAGATACCTGCAGCTGTGCCCACCCTGGACCACCAGGAAGATGAGGCCGGAGTCAGGCTCATGTCCCCAAGGACTCCCAAGGGAGTCCTGAGAACCCTGAGACTTACTGGCTGGACAAATAACTCCTGTGCTTCCTCTCCAGCAGGCACTGCGGGCCCCAGGCAAACAGCAGAGCCAAGCAGAATACTATGGTTTTAGAAACAAAGAGAAAAAAGCCCTCATGGCTCAGAACCCCCAAGATGAATCTAACCACACTGTTTATCGTGGCAGACTGGTGCGGCACAGCGGGACCCGAAGGACGTTCCCCCAAATCTGCACCCAGCCCTGTTCTGGGCACCTGGCCTGGACCTGTGAAGCCTTTAGCATCATCAACATTCATGATTAAAACAGGTTCTGCAAAAAGCCCTCACGCTGATTTCCAGGCTCTATTCTGCGGGGCTCCACAAGGTGTGAGGGGGCTCCCGGGCCAGCCCCGGGGAGGGAGGAGAGTGCCTCCTGCCTGCTGCTTTGGAACTCTGCACACCTGTTCCTAATGGGGACTGATGACGGCACTGTGGGTTCCACGGGGCATGGGGCGGGGCAACTCCACCTTCCTCGGCCTGGAAAAGGGTACCAGTGGTACCAGCTCAGACTGTCCCTGATGGCAGCTGCACACTCCCTCGACAAAGCCTGCCTTGGGGTGGAAGCTCTTCTGCAATGTGGCAATAAGAAGATGATGGGCTGCTCACCTTGGATGACCCTGGTGCAGCACGCAGCTCTACCTAGCGGTCTCCAGGCCATCTGGCAGGGGCCGGCAGAAGGGCAGAATGTCCTGTCCCTGGAGTGCTGCTCACAGTACAACTTTTTAAAATATATGTAGTATGTATGTATTCAGTGCAGGGCCTCACTACGCAGCTTGGACTTGTGGTGATCCTCCTGTCTCAGCCTCTCTAGCACTGGGATTGCAGGTGTGTGCCGCCACGCCTAGTTTTGGTGGCTGTCATAGTGCACCTGGGGTTCCAGGGCCAGCGCAGCTTGAAGTACTGGGAACCAAACCTGGGTCCTTGAGACTGCCAGGAATGTGCTTAGACCACTGAGCTACCTCCCCAGCCTGTACAATCTTTTAACCGCATCACAGTTTACCCTGAGGGTCACTTCTACTGCGCACTCCTTCACCCCGACTGTCAGTGAGTCACCTGGGCAGGTGTCATTTCACCCAGTTGATTCTTGTATTGCATAAATTTAGTAAAATTATTTTTATATTCCCTGTTATATCACCTGATGAAATTAACAAAAAGATGCAATTTTTGGTCATCCTATATTTAAATAATTGGACTCATAAGTGGATAAAATAGCTTAATAATTATCAGTAGGCATGGTGGTGCATATGTGTAATCCCAGAACTTGGGAGGCTGAGACAGGAAGATCACTGGGAGTTTGAGGCCAGCCTGGGCTACATAGTCAGACCCTGCCTCAAAACAAACAAACCATACAAGTTTGGTAATTACAGACCCATGCAGCCTTCTCATTTTTATTTTCCACAAAAATCAGAGTATAATCTTAAAAAGTAGGATTAAGCGCACAGTGACACTTGCATAGCGTATAGGAAGCTCCAGATTTAACTCCCAGCACTGTAAACAGCACAGCGGAGCGCAACGCAACGCAACGCAGCAGGACACGTCTCTTTAAGCCCAGCTCTCCTGAAGGCTCAGGCAGGAGAACCCGAAGTTTGTGCCCTGGGTAACTTAAGACCTAGCTCCTATCTCCAAATAAAAATAAAAAGCACTGGGGATTTAGCTCAGCATCAGAGCCTGCCTTCAGATCCTACCACTGCAAAACAAACAAGGAAGTCAGCCGACCAAGCTACACACGCCAAAGCACAACCCTCCCCAAGCGAACCCCTAAGACCCCAGGATTACATTTACTTCGGGCAAAGTGTAACTAATTCACTGTTAATATTAGAAAATTATTATTATTGTTTTTTAAAAAAGCACTGTATTCACTGCACTGAAGTTTACCCCATCACCTCTGGTTTTTCATTTGCGTTTCATGGGGGTGGCACAGATAAAGCGCTGGGGATCCTGGAGTGTACTCCGGCGAAGTTTATAAAGCATTTTCTTTATCAGGGTTAAAATTTTGCCAATACGCTTCGGTCTGGTCCTACCGGTTGATCTTTGGGGAAAATTGTTCTAAAATAAAAAGAAAGATAAGATTGTGTTCCCCAGCATAAGAAGTGACATTTTTCTCTTTTCTCCGTAAGCACAGCCTGGCACCCATGGCTGGGAGGGGTCAGCAGCGGGCGCGAGGTGGGGGCTGTGACCACCGTCTGCCAAAGCCCAGCTCTTCCTCATTGCTCTTCCCTGTGCTGCCTTTGGTTCCCCGCAGTGAGGTTAAAAGCAGCGACCCAGGGCTCCTGCGTGGCCAAGGCCACCCTCAGGCGGTGCCCTCGCGCAGCGCCCGCCTGCTCCGCTGCCCCTCACTCCCACAGAGGCTCCCAAGCATATGTGATTCTCTCTGTTCGCTGCCGGCCGGCTTGTCCCTGCGCCCACCCTGGTGTCCCGCCGCCTCCTCTGGGGTCCTATCACGCCAGAGGTACGTGCCTGCATTTATTTCCCAAGGCCTCACACTCCAGGGCACCTCTTCCTCTTCGCAGCTTCCTAGCCGGAAGAGCTCCCCGGAGCAGCTTCTCGCTCATTTTGGCTCAGCCCCCGCGGAGCTCTCTATCCCACCGGCCCCTCTGCTAGTTTTAAGTGTCCTTCTGGCTACAGAAAAGGAAGAAGTAGGTGTGTACCGCTGTGGAATTCTGGAGCGTGGCCCAAGTCTAGCTCTCAGGGCACCTTCCCCATCCCACACAGTTCATCCTGCTCCCCTGAGACTCCCTGGATGGTTGGAGGGGAGCAGCAGAAGACGCGCACCCTGATGCCGGGGAGCCGCAGCGCGCCAGGGAAATTCGCTTCAGCTGGGGGCACGGTGTGGCTGGAAGGGCCAAGTGTCCTCTAGAGGAAAGCGGGAAAGGGTGCCCATGCCGCTGACCACCGTGCAAAATGTGTACCCCACGGGAGCCCCTTGGCATTCTGAGGCACAGCTAACCTCCCCTTCATGGCCCAGGCAGACCTGCTCACCTGTGAGATGCGGGAATGGACGGAAGTGGGAAGGGGGGCGAGGACGGACACACAGGCCACAGAGAGGCATGCTGGGAACCCCTCTGCATCTTTTAGCTCCTCAAGCAGAACACAGACCCGCTGCCCCTGTCTGTGACGGGCGACAGCCACACTGCCGACCGGTTCCTCTTGTGTGCGCGCTTCCAGGAAAACATTACCAAGGACGCGGCACAGGGAAGCAGGCACCTGCCTCCTCACACCTGCTGCTTTGTGCAGGCCGAGCATGCGTCCCGAGGGAGGGGGGCTGGAGCACCTCAGAACTGTGTTCAGATGGTGTGGAGCTTTTCCATGTTTATGCTGTCCTTGTAGGTGGCATTAGCTAACCTCTGGGATAGCAGTCTAGGACGTGGGAAGTTGCAGCGGCCCCACATTTCACCAGAAGAAGCCCATGTTTAGGTATAGCCTCCTCTGTGGAAAGCAGTCTGTAATAACCACACCCCAGAAGGGTAGCCCTCTGAGCCTGAAGGCCTCGTGGAAGGCGCTTCAGGATTTGGAGGAAATCCAAATGCGTGGTGGGAATTAGCAAAGGAAAAGAGGGGTCAAGGCCCCCTAGAAGGAAGAGCAACGTGGCTGTATGGGGTAGACAGGTGACCCCAGGCCCCTCTAGCCATGGCTGTCCACCACAGGACTCAGACCCCAGGCAGTGTATTGCCCATGCTTATAAAAATGAAAGAACCTTAAAAACGCAAATTGTAGCATATATAAGACAACCTGAAGGAAAACCACTGTGAGGGCAAATGGGTTCTCTTAAAAAAAAAAAAAAAAAAAAAAAAAGAAGAATGTGCTAGAAGTTTGGTCTGAACGACCTGACTGCTGATTCTGGAGATCTCCTGGCAGGCAGGCCGCTCCGCCTGGGCCTGTGCCACAAGCCGTGGCTCCCTGGGGTGGGAGGCGTTGTGCACGGCCCAAACGGCTGCTGCAGCCTTGCCTATCTTCACCCGCCTGCCTCCCTGCTGCTGCCTTGGCCTCCTGATTGGGGGGCCTGACACGTGCCTCTGCTTCAGGTCCTTGCATGCTCCCACCACAGAGGCGGGGTGCGTGTGTGGGATGCTGGGCTGTGGCTCCTGGGAGCCAGGCAGGTGACGCCGGAGGCGTGACTCTGTGGAGCCAAGATGTGGGCTTGGCTTCTGTATGAACGCAACGCCCCATACAAAGAGAAGGACGAGGCAATGGCTGCTCTACGCCCAGCTTCTGGCTTGGGGAGTCCAGCTCACCACTACTCCTCACGAGGGTCACGACCTCAGAGCGCCGCAAAGGACTACGCAGGCACAAGCGCTGTGTGGGAAGCACGTCCATCTACAAAGACATCCACTGAGCCTGTCAACTGGACAACCCCAGGTGGAAGGTTCCCATGGGAGCTGAATTCTTGAACTACAACCAGGTGACAAGATCAGGTATGAGGACTGCAAGATGTATTTATTAGTAAGCTCGAACCCTCCATACTCCTGTATTTTAAGTGTAATTATAATTACACTCTTGCAAATAAATACACAGTTTAAGAGACTCTGGAACACATGTAGAAACACTTTCTCACAAATGCAATAAGATTTTTAAAACCCCACTGCAGAAATAATGTAGCAATTAAAATAGCATTTATAACTAAATATGTTTAACATGCTTCTTCTTCATATAAAAGGATAAAATTTTAAGTCATTTTAAATAACCATCTGCCTCTGTGCCATATAAAATTTTTAGTATCATTGCGTAATTAATATTAATATCACTTTCTATTAATAATCTTATCTGTCAGATAGTAAAGCAAAGATGTAACATGCGCTTTGTTCACTGCGATAAGTGTATGCGTGCACAGCCAAAGACACAAACAGTAGTGAAGCGTGTGTGCAGCGGGCTTGGGGCTGGCCGCGGCCGGCCCCACACCTGCCGCCTGTCTGTGTCTGTCTCTTCCTAGCTGTTTACTTTTAAACTACTCTTCCCTAAGGCCTCCTTCCACACCTTCCTTTCCTCTTGGAGTCTTACTTTCTTTTCAAAGTCCTTTCTGTCTTTCCCCTTTTGCTTATATCTGTTAATCAAAGATAGCAACAAAGCGGTGGTTGAAAAAGATCTGGCCAACTTTGTGCTGGTAGGTGACAGAGGGAAGATGGGATAATTTTCTTAACGACAGGACTGGACTGCAGGCCAACCACAGACGCAGGAAGTGAGTATCTTCCTCACCTTGGAACGGCACCAAGCCATGTCCGGACCATCTTGTATGGCTTCAAGATAAAATCAGCTGCTCTCAAGTGGCCGAGACCACCAGGGGCTTTCCAGCTGGTGGAGTGGCACATGGCTCTGGGCACCTTTCATGCCACTCTGCCTACTTTTTTGATTTGACCTGGGGTGGTAATCGATGCTTTCTACCTTTTTGGTACCAGAAATTGTCGTGTTTTCTGTCTTTAGAAAAAAAAAAAAATGAGAAACTACAGCTGAAAATGACACAAACAAATAAACAAATAAAAAACCCTAAAACCAGTTAAACACCTGTGTAAAGTTTTAGACTGCTGTATTTTAGGAAACTTAAGTCAGTTTCAGTTAATATAGTTAATACACATTTGTGTGTTTGGCCAGTGAGAAAAGTCTCAGACAAATTCTGGGCCACACGCTGAAAAGAGGGGGTAAGGGCTGGCACAGGTGAGGCCCTAGGACTGGGCAGCTCTTGGGAGGAAGGAGCTGACGGGTGCGTGGGCTGGCACGGGCTCCCTGACCCTCTGCCCTTGCCACACAGAGAAAGCTAACGAGCAGGTGCAGAGGGACCTGTAGAACGGTGTAGCTCCCAGTGCTCTGTAGGGGCTGTGGACGGCTCCAGGCTTAGCAGCGAGCTCCGGATAGGGATGCTTGGCCTCTCCTGCTCCCTGGCCCTCCGCTGCAGGCAGGCGCATCCTGTACGGCTGCACCGTGACCCCGCCGCAGCGCGCAGCTCCCCCTTGCATGCACCCCGTGGCTGCAGGTCTGCAGATTCTCAGTGGCGGCCGTGCTGGAGGCCGAGCCCCCTGCCTGTCTTCTGGGAGCTGCTCCCCCACATGTATGAAGGCCCTGCGGCACAGACAGAGCTTACTGTGCAGCCCCTGAAGGTGGCTGCGCCCAGGACCCAAGGGACGGCCAGGAAGAGCTCTGGAGCTGACCTGATAGCCCCTGCATCAGCACTCAGCAGCTGCCCTCTACTGCTGGGTCCTGATCTTGCCGGCAGGCCTGAATGGTGCATGTTCGGTGAACATCAGCTGTGTCATGGCTTGTGGTGGTGGCATGGATGCCTCCTGGTCTCTACGGCACTACACCATCTGCAGGCTGCATGGGCTGAGAAGCTGGGCTTGTTGGAAGCTCAGTGCAGCTAAGGGCTGCGTCGCCTTCTCAGTCTCCTCCCGAGCTGGGTGCAGGACCATGGCCTGCAGGGCCAGGCAGGGCAGGCTTTCTTGACTCACTGCTCCTGTTCTGGGGCAGAGGGTGCAGTGCATGGCGTGGGACATAGCAGCAGCCCTGGCTTCTCACTAGATCCCCAGTGTGATGGCAGGTTGGCACCACGGGTCCCAGAAGTGGGGTTGTGGACAAGAAGTCACCCTTGACTGAGAACCACTCGGCTAAACGCAGGCTCCAGGCTCCAAAGGCCAGGTGTTTATGCAGCACCCAGCATCACCGCCACCACTGGTTTCAGACCATTTCTAGGTTTCTGTGCAGCAAGCGCAGAGCGTCAGCAGCCTTTAGGCTTGAAAGCCGCTGCTTCCTGTTCCGGCAATTGGGCAGCACCGGACTGTCCTGCTTTCCTGGGCCAGCAGCCACTGCTGGAAATAGCCGATAGGAAGGAACCAAGAAGACAAAGTACAAAGTCTCAGCTTTCTGATCAGGAGGGGAAAGAAAAATCCACCTTTCCCCCCTGTGGCCGGTTACCCCAGGAAGCTGCTGCTTTCTCCGTGGCCACATGCCGAGAAGGGAAGGCAGGCTCTGCAGAGAAGGGAGCTGGGGTCAGCCTCTTAATTAGGCCCACTCTCGCAGGGAGCTGCGCGGCCCCCAGCGGCCGAGACAGGAGTGGCCAGCGCCGGGAGATGAGAGCGCAGGCTGGTGACACCAGGGCCAAGTGGAAGGCTGATGGCGAACCCCTGGGGGAGGGGAGGAGCTGAGGAAGGGCACTTCAGGATCTGCGGGAGAAGGAAAAACTCCTCTCCACGGGGTGTTGTGGGTCCCTGAAGGCGGGCAGCCACCCTCAGCTCGCCTTCCTCCTGCACTAATGAGGGCAGGGGAAAATGCTCTCAGCTGGAAGCACAAAGACCTGGGTTTGAATTCTGGCAAATTATGAAGAGTGTGGTCCTACCTGCCCAGACTCTGTGAAAATGGAACAGATGGTGATAACGATTCTCAGAGAATCACTGTGAGATGGTCTGCGAAGGCAAGGTCACCCATGTCACCTCCCTCCCATCCAAACGGGCCTGCACACGAAGCCGCCCGGTCTGAGACCAGGAGAGCCACACCATCACCACCTGCTGGCCAGGCGCTAAAATTGCCAATATACCCTCCAGAGAGGAAAGAGGTTCCAGCTACACAAATCACAATCGGCAAGTGGACAGTCCGAGTGGACAGTCTGAGTCCTTGGCTGTCGCAGCCTTGGCTTGCTTGCTGCACCTGAGGTCTCTGGGGGGGGGGGCTGCTGGCCT
Source organism: Myocastor coypus (assembly GCA_004027025.1). Lineage (NCBI taxonomy): Eukaryota > Metazoa > Chordata > Mammalia > Rodentia > Myocastoridae > Myocastor > Myocastor coypus. The sequence continues at coordinate 125,991 of PVJA010000476.1, forward strand.
TTCTTGGGTCGTCTCTACAGGAAGCGAACAGAGACACCAGCAAAGCTGGGACTTGGACTTCCTTAGCCCCATCATTAAAGTAGCCACGCAAGTCATTTCCATCGTGGGAAAAAATATTCAAGTCATCAAGAAGACACAGGCTTTCCTTTCAGACCTGCTGTCTAATAGCCAGGCCGTGGCAGGAAGATGTACAACCAAGGGGTTCCCTGAAGCGCACCCAGAGGAAGGAGCGCACACACGCGCAGACCTGTGCGTGAGGCGGCAGCGGCCCCGTGGGGGCAGCAGGGAGCAAGGCTACAGAAGCGCACCAAGAAATGCAAGCCTAGGTGACGGGCGGGAGGCAAGGTGGAAGGCAGACTGCGGGACTGAAGCAACCGGAGCCGGGGCGGAGCTATCCCAGCAACCTGACAGTCCAGAGGTGGGGAGGCGTGGCTGCCACGGCAGCAAGAGGCGGCTCAGGCCGTCCGCAAAAGCTGGCAGTGCCAGAGGGTGGGGGTGGAGAGTGCAGCAGCAGCCTGGCCCCCACAGGCCCTCGGCCAGCCAGGGAGACACCGGCGGGGCTCCATGGCATCAGCTTTGGCCCCAGCGTGGGTGTGATGTATCTAACATGCAGACTGGCTCCACATTCACTATGACAACCCAGTGCGCTGCAAATGACCCCCGGGGGTCCTGCTCCCCGCAGGAGCGCTACCTCTTGACTACTATGTCTAGAGAAAATGACCAGTACAGAAAATGATTAACCAGGAAAAAAAATTATAGGCTTCCAATGAGATTCAAGAAAATCCTCAGCCAATAGTTGTTGCAGAGATAATTGTTCTGAATCTATCAATAAAGCTAAGCTGCCCCTTCATTGACTGCAAACACCGATTTCTTTCACCTAGGATTATAAGTTGGTGTTCCCGGGCTCCCCCACTGCCATTACGGTGATAAACAGTTTAAGCCACAACAGGATCTGACATGTAGATCAATTCTGGGTCCATAAAGAATCTACACAAGAGGGTCCAGGACAGGAATTTACAGCCACCAGTTTTTATTCTCTCTTGCTGCAAAAATTACTTCTGTCAAACACTTAGGAGAGTGAGAAAAAAATGTAAAAAAATTAATTTTTCATGTACTACCGGAGCAACCCTTTTCAATGCAGCAGAAGCGCAAGATGAATATGTTCTGCATTTAAAAAATTACGCCGAGCAGCATGTGGTCCTTAGCGTGCGGGGATCCAACCCTCCGTGCCGATCGCGAGCCGCAGACAGTAATTTGAAACCCCGAACGGAGCTGTCGGGTTTCCTCTAAGGGCAGATGCGAGGCTCATGTTAGCGACGCCAAATTATATTAGACGTTTAATTTTAAACCTCAGGTACTTAAATGCAAAACCCTGCCACAGTAATAGTCATAAAGCAGTGGGGCATTCCATTTCACAGAATGGATTCTTCTTTCCTTTTCCTCTTAATTTAGCCAGCGCCTCCTGTGGCCTGGGTGGATGCCCGCTACCCCCCGGGGACACTTGGGTGGGTGGGGGGTGAAAAGTTCTCTAGAGCCCAGGTCTCACTTTAGGGTGGTGGTGGGGACAGAGGAAAAACAGAATCCTGATGCTGCCATTAGTACTGGCTTTACAGGAACCCAGGTGACAATGGCAGGCACTCTCTACAATGTGTGGACACACAGACACCAAAGCTGGTAGCTTTGCCCTCCACCTCCCCCTGCGAGCAGACGGAGCTCCTTCTGCTTGTGAAATCCAAAGATGGGCAAGAGTGGGAAAGGCAAAGACAATTATTTTAAAAAGCAGCTGGGAGGCGCTGGGGAGATAGCTCAGTAGAATAAGCGCTTGCCTGGCAGGCACAAGGGCCTGGGTTCAGTCCCTGGTTCTGCAAAACAAAACAAAACAAAACAAAACAAAAAAAGCAGCAGGGAGACTTCAGTCTGCTGCACCTTGTGTGGGAGAAGCTGCCAGTCCTGGGTGCTTCCTGGGTGCCAAGGTGAAGTCTTCAGATCCGCATGCAGCAGGACAAGGGAGCCAGCTCGGTGCACAAGTGCCTGCTTAGCAGGTGCCAAGTCCCAAGTCCAATTTCCAGTATTTCAAAAAAGGAAGCCAAATTTGTGTAAATAAACTTCACTGGGGGTCTGCATCAGACCCTGTGACGACGCAGCCTTAAACATGGCTGGGGTTGGGTCACTGGCAGGCAAGCACCTTAATGCAGGATACAGGGAAGTGGCCAGCGGGCGTGGCAGGCACAGTCTGGGCAGCTCCATCTCTACAAAGTCCCAGGAGAGCCAGATGCCTGGTCCCTGCCCACATTTTGAGAGGCCAGGCCAGGCTAGGTGGATCTCAATGTCGGCACGCACCCAACACGGGCCCGTGGCACGGGCGGTGGATACACAGGTTCAGATTTGTTGGATCCAGTGGGCCTGGACTGGCCTGAGAAGGTGGGCTTGTAAACAGCTCCAAGGGGCAGCGGATGGAAGGCAAAGCTGTGGCCGGAGTTCGAGTCCTGGCTCTGACTGGCTGCCCCGCCTACAAGGGACATCTAAGCCTGCCTCAGCGGTCTCCCCACTGGAAAGATGGCCACGAGAGAAGGTCCCCACGGGCCTCCACCAGTGTCAGTGCCCACTGTCACGTTACTTCCGCCCTTTCAGCAATACCCTGGGGAGGACACACTGTCCGGCTTTAGAACAGGCAGAGTAGGAGGAGCCCCATGAATGGCACAGGAAGCCGCCTCCAGGGCGCCCTCCGCCCTCCTTCTGGATCCTTGCTGTCTGCGGCCGTTCTGCTCACAGCATGTGAGCAGAGCTGGGGGCTCTGGCCTCCAGCCCCCTCCTGCTCCGCCTCCCCTGCGGCTGCACCTGACTGCCCTCTCTCACCTTATGGAAGCTTCTCAGCTGTCTCACAGTCCCTTTCCTCCTCTGCATCTGCCCAAGTTGTCCCTGTGTGGAGAGTGGCTCCTTCTTGCTGATTCTGTTTTGTTTGAGCCAGGGTCTTGCTCTGTGTGTAGACCGGCTTTGAACTCTCTAGGTTCCCGGCCACCCTCCTGCCTCAGCCTCCCCGGAGCTGGGAGTACAGGCATGTGTCATCACACCCAGCGCTTTTCTCCTGGGATGATCACCTCGATGAACTAGAGATCCTCAAACGACTGGGGCCTGGGCTGGGCTTTTCCCTGCTCACCCCTCAGTAGGCGGTCACCAGGGCAGCCAGTGGTTCTCTGGCTTTCTGTTTGCAACTCTGGTTTCACAAGGCCAGGGAGCACGTGGGTCCCACATGGGGTCATGCACCACTTGGAAAACCTGAAGGCAGCCTTCACACCGAGGTGACCTCAGTGATCTATAAACACGTGGGACATCACTGTGAGCCGCTCCCGTGGAAAGCAAGTCCCACCTACTCGAGGGCCTGGAAGAGCAGGATGGCAGTGTGGTGCTCACTTGAGTAGAGCACACAGCTCCCAGCAGGAGGGGAAGTCGCCCCAGGAGCCTAGACCAGGGCTCTGTGCAGGGGAAGCGCTGTACTGGGTGGAGTCGGGGCAGGTTAACAGGCTGCCGCCACACGAGCTGTACAGAGCTGACTGGGCGTGGAGGGGAGCGCTGGCAAGGGTTGGTTTCTTCAGGAGCCCACTCTCTCAGTGCCCACTTCTCCCCAGAGACACCTCCTGTATAGATGAAAGGGACCCCAGAGCTATTGCTCTTGCCAATGGGTACAGCCGCATGCAAGACAGGGCCTCAGCGGCAGTGCCCACCTGTGACCTGAGGTCTGTGGGTACCCCAGAGCTGCTGTGGCTACCAGCTACCGGCTCTACTGAGGAAGGCAGCGGCGGCGGTGGAGATTCATGGGACAGGCATGCCAAAAGAAAGCAAAGAACGTGAGAGTGAAATAGCGAAGCAGAAAGTGGGCGGACGAAGCAGGAAGTGGGTGGATGAGCACGAAGTGGGCGGACGAGCTGCTCCCCCTCCACCAAATGCGCACAACAAAGCAAAGGTCAGTACGCAACAAGCCAGCGCCACACGCGGAGCCCATGGCTCATGCCTGCTGAACGCACCAGGAAACTGGGACTGGGGGTGAACGCACAAGGAACACGGGCTGGGGTGCAGGAGGGTATGCTGGGTAATGGATAACCTTTAAACCAGCCCCACGGGGACCCCAAGATCCTGTCAGGGTGGCACAGAGAAGGGGGAAAGGTAGACAGAGTCCCTGCAGAGATGGGTAGCAGCTGCCTCTCACTGATCAGTCTCGTCTTCCCTGGAGCAGGGCAGGAGGCCTGGCTGGAAGGGGGCGCCCTGAGCTGGGCAGGGCCATCAGGCAACGCTCCACCCCTGCAGCTCTTAGCTCTGTCTGCACAGAACCTTCTGGAGTCCGGACAGACTCCACTTCTCCTCGTCCCTGGCCTCTTCTGTGCTGTCCCCTGAGGTCCGCATGTGGCCACAGCTTGGGAGCACTGAGGAGCAGCTACAAAGGGAGATCCTGTTTACCAAGCTGAAGTCCTGCCACAGCAGCTGGTAGGTCTACAGGGAGGACCCGATGCTCAATCTATTAATTAGAACAAATTATGCTAAAATTGCTCTAAAGCCCCATTTGATAGATTATATACAACAATGGGAATTGCTTTAAATACCGGTGAACAGGCCATAGACAAAACGCTACCAGCAAAGCGGCTGCAGGCGGTGAGCACTCCGCGCTGCGCCATTCATGTTTACACATGCATGTCCAGGCCATTTCTCGAAAACACAAGCCACGTGTCCCAAAACGTGGACGATGTGTAGGAGCACGGGATTAAAGACAGTGAGTGTGCTAGGAGCCCCAGAAACCTAATGAGCAGAAGGAAATAGCTCTTGCAGCATGAAATGCACACTGGCGGTGGCCTGCGGGTCACGTGTGCAGGGCAGTGGCCTGCAGCCTCTGATGCTGCCCCTTGGCCCCACCATCATGTGACTGAGTAGGCCCGGTGCCATGGTTTCCAAATCTGTCCACTGGGGACGCTTATCTGCTCCCTGACCAGACAGGAACAGATGAGACAGAGAGGGCGAGGCGGCTCATCAGGGACAAAATACTCCACAGGCAATAGGTGAGGCGTGCGCCACTGCCAGAGTGTTCTCCACAGGGCCCGGGCAGCTCCAGCACCGAGCCCAGCCCTGAGCTACACAGAGGGCCTAGAGGTGGCCGCGGTCTGTGGGGCTGTGCCCCCTCTTACCACTGCTGATGGCTGAGTTTGCAATGACCGTAGCCTCGCTCCACTGGTCGGCACTGGAGACTGAATAGGAGCGCTGGTGCATGCCATCCGGTCGGCTGTTGAAGGACACCAGGCTGACGCCGCTTGCCATCTGAGACCCAGATGCGCTAGTGACATTCCCTAGAAGTAAACAAGTCGGGTGAACACCGCGGCGAGCTGCAGAGCACAGAGCCAGCGCGAGTCAAGTCTACAGGGCCTCGGGCCGGCACGGGGCGTGGTGCTCGCCGGAAGCCCCCGCGGTCCTGCCTGAGCAGTGAACGATGCATCACACGGCCCGCGGTTGGCACATGATCGGTGACGCCAACTGGGGCGGTGCTTAACTGAGAGGTCCCCATAAGCCTTCATGGCCGCGTGCAAAGCAATCCCAGAGACTTGGGATCCTGTCACCATCTCTAAAGACAAGAGGCCCAGCCAGTCCTGGGCAGAGGGTCAGCACAGGGCACGGCTGGCCTGGGAGTCCCGCTGTGCTGGCCCAACCACAGGGTGGCACAGGCTCACACATGGGAGTTAGCTGTCTGGGCCAGAGGGGGGCGCTCACAGCACAGCTGTCCCCAGAGGCGGCCTGTGGAGGCACAGACTGACCAGAGACGCTCACTCTGCACCTCACAGAGACTGCACAGAAAGAAAACAACCTTGTTCCTAGCGCACACTGTGATGAAAATGATTCCACGACTCCCCTGATGGTGCAGATTCCAGGTTCAACACAGGCAGGAAGCATTACCCAGTCATGCTAACTTTAGACCCCAAATATAATGAGCTTTCCTTGAAAGCCCAGCCAATCACACCGGCTGCTTAGGAATCAGTCTTGGATCTAGTACAAGAATTCAGAGACATTAGGGCTCTGAATGAATTCTCTCTGTCTCTGTCTCTGTCTCACTCTCTCTCTCTCTGTCTCTCTCTGTCTCTCCTCCAATTGTTTTAGCTCAGAACCAATTCAGTTGTAAATTGTTCCAGTGGAAGGTCTTCACAGTGCCAAGTTTGAATGCATGGCCCATCAGTGGCACCTAAATCTAGCCAATTACCAGACTTTCCTGCGGAGCTTTATAAAAATAGAGGTCTCACAATCAGGCTTCTGATTTTGATTCTGAAGACATGGGGCCTAGGCTTGGGAGAATATGCAACTTCAGGAGCAGGCCAGAGGCCCACGGAGGCAGCCATGACCCTCCACGGATCCGGCCACTCTGGAAGTCACAGCTGTCAACGCAGCACACTGCAGCACCATCCCACAATTAATGAAGACACAGGGTTTCCACATTAAAAACCGTATTTCTCTACCTTGGAAAACAAAGATAACCTGTTGGATGTCATTGGAGGGACTGGGTAGGCGCAGAGTGCTACAGGAGTTAGTCACTGCTGGGTCTGCCTGACTCCAGAACGAGGCCGGAGGGGACACAGAGGGTGGGGAGGCAAGCAGGCCACAGGCCCTTCTGCTCACACAGCAGTGACGCTGCCCGGGTAGCTGCCGGAGCCCCAGCAACCTGGGCCTCCAGAAACCTGCTTCCCGAGCCAGCCCAGGATCCAGGGGCACACCGCCGCCTGTGTGGGCCTACTGCTGAGCTCAGGTGATGTAAGGTCCCGGGACACTGACTATGAGGGAACAATGACTCCGGCCGGACTGAAGCTCGTCCCTCTGCAGACTGCTCGCTGTCTGTAGAGGTGCTGGGAGGGCAGAGATGGGGGCTGACGTCCAGGCTCGGTCTGGCCCCTCCCTCTTCACCCTCCAGAGCTCCCGAGAGCACTACATGCATGTGGCTCCTGCATCCCTGTCTGCCGCCACCACTGAGGCCTCACAGCTGCCCTCTGGGTGTGATGAGCTGTTCTCATCTGTGCTCATGGTGGAACGTCCCAAGGGCCTTGGTGCTGGGGCTGCAGGGGTTGCCCTCCACCTGGGGGCGCCACAGTGGCTGTATCCAGGGGCTCCAGCATGGTCGGGCGGGCTTCCTTCAGGTTCAGCCAACGGGGGCGCCACAGTGGCTGTATCCAGGGGCTCCAGCATGGTCTGGCGGGCTTCCTTCAGGTTCAGCCAACGGGGGCGCCACAGTGGCTGTATCCAGGGGCTCCAGCATGGTCTGGCGGGCTTCCTTCAGGTTCAGCCAACGGGTAGCAGGGCAGGGAGACATGAAATTGGGGTGTCCTCCCTGGCCTCTTGTCCTGACAATCCCACAGGGCTAGCTGTGCGCCTCCTTGCTGGCCCACTCCTGCCAGCCCTGGTGCCCACGTCGTGCCCTGTGCTTCTCTCTCTCATGGGATGGCAATGGTGCACGCCTCTCCATTGGGGCCAGGCTCGGGTACCAGGTGGCGCCTAAGACTGGCTCTCTTCTGTCCCGTGACCTCCCAGCAGAGGGTGCAGGGCACTGCTAATATTTATAGGGGCCTTAAGGGAAAGGGAAAGACGGAGGAATAAGAGAGCGGTGAGAAGCCCTAGGCAGGCAGGGAGGCAATGTCTCTGGAGGGCCACCCCCACGGCATGTGCTGCTGCTGCCTGCAGGGACATCTGCCATGGAGGACCCCTTCCTGGCCATCGCACCCACCCAGAGCCCGGGAGGTCAACGTGTGCGCAGCCTGCCAACAGCTCGCTCGTTTTCCCGCAACTTTAACCCAGGGTCTTCACTGAGCTGTATCCCCAGCCTTTAATAAAGCAAAAAACAAAACAAAATAAAACAAAACAACACATTTTGAGAGGGTCTCTGAGTTGCCCAGGCTGGCCTCTAACTTATGATCCTCCTGCCCTAGCTCCCCAAGAGCTGGGGTTACAGGTGTGGCCACCAGCTCTAGGTTGGTGCAAAAGCCTAACACCTGCAAAAGCCAAAATAAACCCCCTGCCTGGCTGTGCGGACTCCTTCCACCCACGCCGTCCAGAGCCGGGACGGACCTCATCTTACGTGTCCAAGGTCTCGGTTCGAAACGAGACATCAGACTGCTGAGATGTGAGGGGTGAGGGCCTTACCTGCGGAATGCGCACAGGTTTGCAAAATCCTCAGTCTGAGGGGTAAAACTGAAGCCAAAGCTCCGGGACACATGAGGTCAGGGGTGATGCAGCTCAGCGCCTGCCTTCTGTCTCCTGAAGGGACAGGCAGGGAGCCCCCCAGCAGGGCCACACACCCCTGCCACCTTGCTGGAAGAATCCAAGTCAGCTGGCCTGGTCCTTGGCAGCTGGGGACAGCCCCTGTGCCCCTGCCCCCACGTCCTAGCTGTGGGAACTATAGAAACAGCAGGACTCAATTCTGGCCAAACTGCAGCCTGCCTAAGGAAATAACATCATTCGAGGAACGTTTCAAGGGGCCCAGCAGGATGGCTCAGTGGTCTAAAGTGCCTGCTTAGGAAAGCTTAGGTGGCTGCAGGGACCGCGGTTCGATCCCTGGCACCACATGCTGCGCCAGCCCTGCCCTCAGGGCAGGCTGAGCTGGCCTTAAAAACAAATACATAAACAAACAAAAGTTCTGAAACAAGGAATGTTTCAAGATAGGCACATCTATTTGTGGCCTGGAGTCCAGCTTGAGTTCGCAGATGGAGTTTTGTTTAACCTGAGAGATTCCATCTAAAAATTTGTCCTTTCTAGCACCCCTTGGAAAATGGGAGTGTGCGACTGACATGGACCCATTTGTTCTTGAAAACAGTGGACCAGCCACCTTCGTTTCTGAATCTCAGCATTCGTGCGACTGCCATGGGTCGCACTCTCCCTCCCCTCCACTGCGGTGACCACGGAGCACTTGCCTTGTGACCTGTGAGCAAGAAATTCCTGCGCAGAATCACAGACCCAATGCCACAGGAGCAGCCACGCTGGCCCTGTGTGCCCAGGGCTGGGCCCGAGGCCACACTGAAGCATCGCTCTGCTCTAAGGAAACCCATCAGCCAAGAAGCCAACAGCCCTTACATGCTTAGGGAATATTTTTCATGATAGATTTCAAGACAAATTATGAGGGGCCATCGTTCCTAACACTCTTATGTAACACACACCCCAACAAAGCAGCCGAAGGCTGATTTGCTTCTGCGCCAGGTGACTGTCATTCACTCATGGGTCACTTCATACTGCCCGTGTCCTGTTTTCCTACACATTGTCCAGCAATATCCACCCTGTGGGTTACTGAGCAGAGGCTCCTCAATGCTTCTGAAAATACCTGAAGCACAAAAGGAGACAGGATGTATAAAATTGCTTTACTCTCTCTCAAAGGGCTGTGGGGCTTCCTCTCTCCTTGAATGGTAATTCATTTCACGTTAATGAGTTATTAGTTAAAGCTGAGAAGCCAAGGTCCTTGTTTGTTAAAAAGGCTGATGACTCTATCTGACCGCCTTTGAGTAAGGGCCTTGACCTCCAGGCCTCTGGGGTCCTCAGGGGGCCTCCCCAGTGTCCCCCTTGCCACTAAGTTCAGCCTGATCTGCAAAGACCCTGCAAGCTCCTCACCACCAGACCCCAAATCCGCACTGCCACACCGATGATGCATGTAGCCTGCGGAAGCCCTGCCTGGTCCTAGGTGGGCCCCGCCGGAGCCCCAGGGCCTTGTTCCTCTCCCCTGTGGGTGACCCCAGCCAGAGCCCAGGGCCTTGCTCCTCTCCCCTGTGGGTGACCCCAGCCAGAGCCCCAGGGCCTTGCTCCTCTCCCCTGTGGGTGACCCCAGCCAGAGCCCCAGGGCCTTGCTCCTCTCCCCTGTGGGTGACCCCCTAGCACACCTGGATTTTGCCCTAGAATTGCGTGCTCCAGTAACAGGACGCAAAGCTGAGGTGTCCTCTGTGACACGGGGGTGGTCCCTGCTCCGCGACCCGGAGGAAAGCCCCAAAGCCAGCTCAGAATGTTCTTTTCTGCATGGAGGGACACACTGGGAAGCTTCCCACTGGAACCAGGGACACTGGCTGCCCCGGGGGCGGACCTGCCAATGGACTCTGGCCCTCCTGTCCTTGCCTCTCCTCACCCTGGGGCCTGCAGTGAGCCCCTGCACCCCACTGCTGGAAGACCACAGCACTGCCCCTTTCTTTGTTCTCTGTGACCACTGAGACAGTGTGTCTTCAGAGTATGATCTGTCCATCAGCTTGAAGAATGCCATTCTTTTGTGGCAAAGGCCAGGCAGGTGTGTCCCACTAAAAACTACTGAGTATCCCAAGCTTGGGTTTTTCTCTCATGCGTTCTGGATCTAAAGTGACTCCAGATGCAGGGTGTGGTGGTGCATGCCTATAATCCCAGCACTTGGGAGGCCGAGGCAGAAAGACCAGTGCAAGTTTGAGACCAGCCTGGGCTACAAAAGTGAGTTCGAGGCAGCCTGAACTGCAGAATGAGGCCCTGTCTCAAAAACGTAAAAAGGCCCCAGTGGCCAGCTGAGGGGATTTGGGGGAATACTTGGACAGTGAGGGCACTCTAACCCCACCCGAAATACCTGATGGGCTGCAGTCCGTTGGGCTATGAGCCGGTGGGGCTTGCTAAAGAGACCGGGCCGCAGGGCCGTGAGCCTGGGGACTGTGTTGTTCCTGCTCCCTTCGGCCAGGTGATCTCTGTCCAAATCCCACTCTCCACACGCAAGCAGCTCTGCTCGGCCCCGGCTGCCCAGCACGGCTTCTGCTTCTGCCTCGTCTCGGGCCCACACATGATGGAGCCGTGGCCTGCCAGCTCTGCAGCCACGAGCTGAACTGGTTCTCCTCCCCTGAACTGTCTTTCTCGGGTGTTGGCCACAGTGCTGTAGAGATGGCTGGCCCGTTCGCCTACCAGACAGGCAGGCCCTGTGTGAGCTGGTGCCACCCTGTGGGAGTCAGGGCATGTGCTGTCACTTGTCTTGGCCCACTGGTGTCAGCAGCCATGAGGTAGGCTGGCTCGTCAGATCACAGGTAGGTAGAAAGGGCCCCTTCACTTTCCTTGTTACCTACCATCATGCTGACCCAACTTTCTCGTCTTACTGCGCTGAGTGCCAGCTGTGCTGGGGACAGCGAAGGGGACAGAGGCCTGTGCCCTTAGAAGACCTACCACCTTATCTATGAGACAGGATCAGAGAGAGGAGTGCTAAGAGGCCCAGATTCAAGGCAGGTTGACACTGGGGCTCTGGGAAGTGCTGGGGGTGAGAGCGCCCCCTGCTGGAAGATCCACAAAGGACTCTGAAACCTGAGGATGGAGAAAAGGAGAGCGCGGCTGCCACCCTGACAGGCCGAGACCAGCTGCTCTCCCCGTGGGTCTGCAGGTGAGGCCTCCACACGACATCTCAAGTCCGATTCATCATTTTCTCCCTCAAGATTCCTCGTCTTTTTTCAAACATGCGGCCAGACTAAAATCCTATGTGCCAGTGTGCACTAGGCCCACCCAAAGGCACACGTAGACACCTGCAGCAACACACAGGGAGTGACCAAAGGGCTCATGCCCCGTGGACACATGGTGGACAGACACTCTGGAGGCAAAGGAGCTGATGCCCAGCTATCAGGGTGGCCAGAAGCCAGGCTGGGAAAGGCGGTGAGCGTGAGCGCAGTGGCTCCGGTCAGCAGGCACAGCCCGCCTGTGGACCGAGGTGCCCGCCCTTACGGCAGGGTGGCAGTGACAGAGGCGGCCCACAGCGCTTCCTAGCAACGGGCTGCTTCTGGATTTTTGCAGTAAGGTCTCATTGTGTAGCCCAGGCTGGTCTCCAACTCAGGGAGGTCTTCCCGCCTCAGCCTCGAGGGCTGGGACCACAGGGGGCACACCGCCATGTTTGGCATGCCTGCCGCTTCTTGGTCTGAGTACGTCCTCAGAGAGGCCCAGCCCTGCACGGCATGGGACATGGGCATCCACAGGAAGGCGTCCCCGAGGGCCCGTCTGGCATGTGCTCAGCAGTCTCGCTTGTATTACCATGGACACATGGTTGGCGCCCCGGCCCTTCCTGGTGCAGGGCGCGTGTTTCCTTGGATCCCCATCTCTGGGTCAGCTGGTGCTTGCCTGGCTAGCAGGGGGTGCCGCATTGCCATGCTAATCCTTGTCGCTCCAGCGCCACCCCCTTGATATGGATATGCGCGTGTGCTCAGAGGGCCGCCTTGATTAGTGCAGGCCTCCGCGTGTCAGAAGCACCAGATTCTCTCCAAAGAATAATTTTAGCTGTACTTACATCCCGACAGTGTACGAGTTGATTTGAAAAGGTACTTACCTCCACCATATGCTATTTTTCTTTACACAATTTGCATTTCAAAGTGAACGTGGCATTTATATCTGAATGGCCACCAGTATGCTGCCTGCACTGATCTCAAATGAGCATTCAGGAGATGCTGGCTTCCTATTGAACGAGGCTGTTTTCATCCACCAAGTGACATCAAAGAGAGAGCTCCTCTTTCGAGCTGTAGGCTTATTACATTAAAGTAACCCCTTCTGATTTTTAAAGATATACTCTGAAATGACAGCTTTTCAAAGCATTCAAATAAAGCCTCATCAACAATCATTTCTTTTGAAATATACAATTTTGCTCATGGTACCTTCTGACGGAAGTCTTTCTTTGTAGACAAGATTTAACTTCACCAAAGGGTTTAACTAGGAAAATGATGCATAGCAATTGACTTACTGGTTAAATAAGACTGAGAACAAACAAAAAAGCAAACAGGTAATACTAATTTTTCCTGTACACCCAGAAAGGGGGGTTACAACCCCAAAACAATCCTACCAACAGTGTGTGGAAAACAGACATTGATTCCCCTTGTACAATTATTTTATCAAAACACATGACTGTAGAAACATGACTGAAAGCAGTTGTGACCCTCCCCTACCTCCCCTAAGAAAGAGCTGGAGCCCCCTTTCCGTGCAGTCTCAGTCACATGTCTCGGGTGTAGCCCCTGGGACCATCACACCTGGCAGCAAGTGGCTGGCCCCGCACCCTCAGCCTGCACCATGCTGGCCAGGGATGCATGGAAGGAGCAGGCTCCTTGGCTCGGAGAGACCACGCTAAGCCAACGGTCACATCATCTCAAACTAGGCCCTGGCCATCTGCTCCGTTCTCTAATTATAGCTCCAAAAAGTGAGATACAAATGACTTGCCTGCCTGCAAGCAGGGCTTGTTCGCTTCCGTATGTGCACTGGAAACCTGGCCTCCAGATAGCCTCAAGTTTAGGCAGGAGAGGGTCTCTTCCTGAAGACCCATTCAGCCGGAAGAGGTGGGCAGCTTGGGCTCTGTATCCTGAGGCCCTTGTTTTGTAGACAAATGCGGTGTAACACGTCTACTATCGAGAGAAGAATCCAGGGCTGCTCAGATTACTGTACATACTTGTGCGTGTGCGTGCCGCACATGCATTTTCCATATTGTGCTTATCAGAGAAAAGAGCACACAGGCTTCACGCCGGCCTGAGTGCTAACCTCAGCAGCATGACTATGTTCAGATTCAAAAGTCCTCGCATTAGGCGATGGTTAATTTGTCAAATGCAAGATTAGCAAATTTTACTCTGATTTTCCTCGGTTCTAATTTGGATACTGTGAAAAAGAGAAGCCTATTTTGTGGCACAGATTTCTTAAAACTTAAAACTTCGCAAAATTATACAGCATTACAACTAGTGTTCATGAGTAGATCCCATGAAATAGATCCACCCCTTGCGGAGCAACGCTGTAGCTCCTTAGTTGCAGCTACAGAAAAGGTGATTTCAGCCTCTGCCTCTGTTACCACTGTGTCACAATTCTCCCCATGTTCCAGCACAAGCTTCATCACCTCTTATTGGTCTAATGTAGATAACCGCACCATGTTCTGAAGCCTTTGGATAACTCTATGTGCTTCTAATTTCTCAAGATTATAAACAATACTGCAAAGGACATCTTCTACTTTCAGACTGTCCCTAAAATAAGTTCTCAGACAAGTAATTCCTGGGACAAACAGCACCGGCCTTTTGGACTCATGGTATGAGTTGCTGATTAATTTTCTTAATGAGCAGTGGCTAAAAGAAGATGGAACCCGGGCAACAGTAGAACAATTCAGTGCATAATTTGCAAAATGGCTACTAATAATGAAGCGCTGATAATGAAGATCGTAATAATATGCCTCATGTGGTTAATATAATGATCACATTACGCGAAGCGCTCTGAACGGCAGAGCCTCTGCACACACTCCTCGCCATTCATTTCATGGACCCTGGATTTTCCCCGTCTCCATAGTTTACTTTCTAGCTGGAGCGTAAACTGGCGACACTGTTAATTTTGTTTGTGTTGAAAATCTACGCGTTAAGATAGGTCCCCTCCGTTCCTCCCAGGCCGCTCCTCCTGCCACCTGCCGCGCACATGCCTTTCGGTGCTTTTGCAAGGGCTTGCCCCTACCCAGCTCCGGCAGGTGCAGTGACACCCTTACTGTTCCTAGTTTGGCGAAGGCCCCAAAGGTTATGCTAGGGTTTTCAGAGCTGCAGTTCATACAAGGAGGAGAGGAAGGAAAGAAAGCATGTGCTTGACAGGGTGCAGCATCAGCCGCAGACCTCTCCTCCTAGAGAGGGGCGGGGGAGCTAGACACCCAGAAACACCATTGTTCCTGTTCCTAGAGTACCGCTCTTCCTTGGGATGGACACCAGGTGGCATCTGGTGAACTTCAAGAGGATATAATAAGCTCGTCGTAAGGCAGGTTCCTATTTAGGTGACTGTACCAAGAAAGGGGTTTAGACGTGTGTTCCTAACACAAGCGTTTTTATTCTTCAGCTCGTATTTCCGTACTGTAAACACCAGCCGCCCCTCTCGCCTTGCCCTTTTCTATCTGCTTAGGGAACGCTTGTGCCTGCGACACTGGAGGGGCTCGAGGGGAAAGCCATCACCATGGTGGCTGAGCTGCAACTGGTTTCTTGCTATGAGTTCAAGGGGCTGTGAGGCGTGACAGACCTACGTGAGTGAGAGGGAAACCCAGGGCTCCATAAGCTCCTGGTGAAAGCATTCAGACCCACGCGTGGCTCGGCTTCTATCTGTGCCTTGGCTCAGTTCCCAGCTGTGTGTGTACAGTCACATGGTTCCTTCCTGACATGAGCACCACAAGTGTGCTTTGTACAAAATTCGTGGCAAGTGGACGGGGCTGTTGATTGGAGCTCTCTCTGGACACTCTCTGGACACTGTCCTCCGAGAAAGGACACATGGAAGTCACGTGCTCTGCCCTCCTCAGTGGTCACCTCACTTTCTCCCTCCTTTCCTGTCTTGTGCAACATTCCTCACTGTGGAGGAGCTGGATTCCGGGAGCACGGAGCCCTGAGGAGTGCCTGTGCTCAGGATGAGGATGTGGAGCGGCTCACTGGGGGTAGACCGGGCGCCTCTTGGCTTCCGCACTCGCAGACACACTTTGGGGACCACACTCTCTGGGAGAGCACTAGCTAGAGAACACTGTGCGGAGGCAGTCCAGAGGTGGCAAGAGGACAAGATGGCTCTGAAAAATCCTCCCTGGCCAGAAAGTAGCTAAACTGGAGGCCCAAGGCCGGCCCTGGAGGGCACGCCCAAGCTCAGGGCTGGCCAGCTGCTCCTAGAGGCTGCAGGGACCATTACCGAGATCTTCCCGGTGCCCTTAGCTTCCTGGGGCTTCCTCCGTGCTGGCCACCCCACTGGTCTTGAAAGCATCATTTCATCAGCGGAAGCGCTATTCTTCGCCAGGCCCGCACTTCTGAGATGAAAAAAGTTTCTAAAGCAACTTTTATTTACTTATAGGTCCGCTGGTTACCATAGAGACGCACAGCTCAGTGTCTCCGACGTCCCTCTTATGTCTTCAACTGGAATCATCCAGAATCAGTTGCCTTTGTCAGTTCTCACAGAGAAGAGCACTCCATTTATAGTTCCAATAATTGAGGAAGGCTTCCTCAAATTGGAAGTGTGATGCTCATTTATTTTTGAACTGCACCCCGATGGCCTCGACCACAGAATCCCACCACGTAGGATGTGTTATCTGTGAGAAGCCAAATAGTTGTCCTCAATCCTCGTCCCGGCTTTTCCCATGATGAGGAAGAGTCACAGCTGCTTCATGGAAGGGCACCTGGTAGGTGACAGGACAGAGGCTACCGGAGAAAGGAAATGACCGTCCGTAACTCTGAGTTTACAATTTACTGATGGAAACAACAGAGCCCCAATCTGTCCAAACCTCAGAAGGGAAATGTCCAAACACAGCTGCTAATGGAAAAAAACGCATCGCTCACAAAAGCTGCAGCTGCCACAAGTCTTGTGAAAAATCAAACACTAGTATTTGTGTTTCGATTTCAGACTGACCCAAGTGCCTCAAGTTTAGGATAAGAGCACCCTCACAAACCTTACTTTCTCCTAAAATTCATTAAATGGCCATTAAAAGTGACTTCAATCAAACCTGCTCTTTTTTTCTTTTGGAAATGTAACACCACACTGGCCTGGGGTAATTTTTTAAGGAAGATTTCTCAACCAACTGGGCTTCCTTCCATGTGCAGTGCTCTTCTAAGTTGCTGGGAGGGTGAGGGCTGGACAGGAGCACGCGTCTGCGCATCAGAGGGGTGGGACGTCCTGATGCCAGGTCAGTCCCAAGCATGGCGAATTCCTGGTGACCAAGGAAGGGAGCAGCCTTGTGTCAACACCACACACACACACACACACACACATACACACACACACGGCAGAGCTGGTCCCACACATGATACAGACTCTATAGTTATTAAAATGTTTTCTAGACCATTTGAAACTAAACAAAGAAAAACTTTGTTTCTTAGAGACAACAACGGATCTCATTTTGATGCCTTTTTTTTTTTTTTTAATAGCTATTACCACTGGAATAGCAGCTTAGCGACTCTGCGTCTGCAGTGTGAGCAGTTTTGATAAACAGCCTCCGCGGGCCACACAACGGGGATAATGTATCCTTAAGTACCGCCAATGAGCTGCCATTCTGCACAGCCAATTACTTCTGTGCGTCTGTCACTCAAAGGAAAAATGACTGAGCCCATTAGATCAAACCTTTGTCACTGTTCCTAATGCACTCTTAGGCCTCATTAATCTCCGGGAGCAGCAACAGAGCCGCCGGTGCCTCACTGCCTCCCCCGAACAGGCCCACGTGAAGCCTCTCATCTCTCCCCCAAGTGCACGCGTTAATCAAGCTCTCCTTATTGCCCCGGTCCCTGTCACGGCGGAGAGCGCTCCCTCTTAAATGCTCTCATTATGACCCATCTTTAGAGCCGGCTAAGTGGAAAAAAAAGAGA
The DNA here is from genome assembly GCA_004027025.1 of Myocastor coypus. Taxonomy (NCBI): domain Eukaryota; kingdom Metazoa; phylum Chordata; class Mammalia; order Rodentia; family Myocastoridae; genus Myocastor; species Myocastor coypus. The sequence goes on from PVJA010000476.1 coordinate 143,282, forward strand.
GAGGGAGAGAGGGAGGAAGAGGACAGGAGAGGAAGGGGGAGGAGAGAGCAAGTCCGATCACATTAATATTCATGACAATAATTAGTATTCTAGGTCACTGAATATTCATGCTATTAGTTTGGTTTTTTATGGGTTTGCTGGATGTCCTGATTGCTGAAGTGTGGAGAAAACAGCATGGTTGGGACTTGGATGTCAACGGCAGTTCAATTTGCACAACACATTTGCCACCCCCAACCCCACCGAAGGCTGGGCTGTCTCCCAAGCATGGGGCCCGGGGTGGGGAGAGAAGGTGTAAGGATTCCTTGCACAGAGGTGTGCACCAGGGGAGAAGCACCCCAACTGCAGAAACACAACGAAGACGCTCTGGAGACAGGAAGCTAGCTCTGGTCCTAGAACGAAAATATCACCCTCAGGAAACATGGGAGAAAGTGACAACTTGGGGAGACACAGGACTGGGGGTGGGACTACTGTCAGAGCAGGGGTGTGGTCAGTGGGGAGAAGGCCTGCTGGGTCTACCCAAGGTCAGGCCTGTAGCCTTTACTCTAAGATCACCTACACACTTTGTGGTATCCAACGTTAATTTAAAAAAGCCAGCCTGCATTCCTTCCTTTTGAGGGAACCACAGTGGCACATTAATGCCAGCATTTGGGGCGTCACCTCGGCCAAGCTCTAGAGGTCATACAGGGCCTCTGCCAAGAAGAGCAGAGTGAGGCGCCACCTCCCCAGGGTGGAGTGTGGAGATACCCACACAGAGACCTAGGGGGCAGCTCCTGGGCTGGGGTCGGGCTCATGCCAGTGTTTCTGGCACCAGAGCTCCTGCTCTTGGCCATTATATTTTTTTGCTTTTTACTCCAATATCAAAATTACTGTTAAGGGTTATAACTCTATAGTCTGTCATGTGGGAATACATTTTTCCCAAGCTGGCCCTGGCCCAAACTCTTACCAGAACATACCTGTAGGTATTTTACCTCCTTCTTGGGAAGCATGCTTCAGATTGCTGCTGGGTTGCTTCTCCAAGACATGACTTCCAGTGGATCTTCCTTGGTATAGCACCTTAAGACAACGGGAGCTCTCTTCACGGGAGCAGAAATTACACTTCCTGAGGAGGAAGTGGCCGTCGGGGAATAAAGATGTGATGGGGGGGGGCAAGAATGGAGAAATAAGTATCTTCCGGATTGTTCTTCATTCTGTTTTTAAGTTTTGCTAGACAGCATCTTGAAGTAATCTTCCCAGAAACCCTTCAAGAGGCTCAGGGCTCTCCTCCCTTTCCACTGAGCAGTGTGGAGGCTTGAGCTTCCTGGTCTCTTTTCCTGAAGGGTCAGCACCTGCGGCGGGGCTCCCTTGCTCCCAGGCCTGTTATCTTCCTGCTCCAGCTCTCCCTTGGCGCAGGGGCCAGGGCCCGGCATGCTTGGTGGCAGTAATGCCCGCGGCCTGACTTTCCTGCAGACTCCCTTGGCCCTGGTGCCTTTATGCCGCTGCCTGGAGCCAGGGGCTCCCCGCCACACTGCAGGCTCTGCTCTGCCTCCGAGTCATCCTGGGCTCAGTTATCGGTAGACAAGGTCGTTGTTTTGACAGTTTCCCTCCTCTTCCCCAAGCTCACGGCAGACACTGACATCAGGATCCCATTTCCAGCATTCTGATGCGTGACACACAGCCATTATTTCAAGACTGCCAAACCTCTTCCCAGTGCTGCAAGGGACACAATCCCTCCCACTAGGATTTTCTACCCCAAGTGACTTCGTCCCCGTGACGCTCCGCGCCAGCTGCAGTGACGACCTGGGGGTGCCTCTCCCCAGGCGCTCTGACTCCCCAGGAGCGGCTCCCCAGGGACAGCCCGGCCTCCCCATCCACAGAGCATTTATCAGGCATGGCCATGCAGGAGACTCAGTAATTACGGGAAACAAATGATGGGGGAGGCAGAGCAGTGAAGTCTCCCAGCCGCTGAACTGGTGGCTGGAAATAAAAACTCAGTGTGGATGTTTAGTTAGGTGTTGTAATATTGGTGTGGAATGAGAGGCATCCACACAGCCCATCCAACCAGCGGGAGCTCAGGGAGATGGCAGGACACAAAAACACAAAAAAGAGGCGCTTTCTTACTTGATGGACAATAGGCCCCCAGTGTTAGCCTCCTAATGCACCTGAGCTGTACACCAGCAGAACAGATTAACAAGGCCTGTACACAATCTAAATGAAGAGAGCACTAGACAGTACTGAGGATTATAAAACAAATCTAAACACTGGGAAGAACTGTGTTTCATGGTAAGAAACTCCACTTAGTAGCAGCTCCTTCCCAATTAACAGACCGCTTAAAAGCAACTGCCAATGAAAGCCCAAACAAGATTAGCAGGTTGCTGTTCTTGAGTTCATTTGAAAGGAAAAGAGCAATGGCCAAGAAAAGGGGAGATGTGAGTCCTCAGGAGGGACACTGTGGAGGTGGCAGGTCACTGCAAAGAGACAAGCCAGACTACGTGGGGACCGAGCAATCGGACAGGCCCCCGAGCTCGGAAGCACAGCCGCTGGGTTCAGCGGTTTGCTCGACCAACAAAGGGGACGCATGGAACTAAGAGAAGAGCAAGGTCCCCAGGGAGAGAGTGGACAACGGGTAGTGTTCTTACACCTGCTGTCACACGCCACGGGCCCCGGCAAGGTGGCTTAGAGGTCAATTATGCTGAAAAGAGAAGGACGCATGTATTAACTCTGATCTGATGCTGAGATCGAAAAGGCAGAAACCGCAGAAATAAAAGGGTACGGCCTGATTATGAATGAGAAAAGGGGACCAATAACTGTAGGACTACATTGGTTACAAAGTGAACTATACATTAAGGAAATACCTGAGAAAACATTGTAAAGCATTAATATGCTCTACATGTAAAGAGTTGTCACATATCAATATGAAGGAGACAAGAGCTCAGTGACATGATGAACAAGGGATCCAGGCGCAGGAGCCTAGCACCGCATCCCTGCGGCGCAGGCAAGCTTGCCCGCCCCCGCTGCTGGCTGCAGAAACCCAGACAGAAAAAGCACACGGCACTTATCAGAGCAGCACAGCTTCCCAACACGACACCTACAAGCAGCATCTGCGGGATGGGGGGGTAGTTTATAAACATCTTTATCCAGTAAATCTGGACTAGGTAGTGAGAGGCTTAGCAGGGGTTCTGCCCCTTGGCGGAGTTGGTCCCTGGACACACACCCTACGTCATGGCGAGAGGGATGTGGATATTCAGGCCCAGGTGAACGGACAGTTACTGTGAACAAAGACATAAAACCATCTGGTTCAGTAACATTGAGGTAAGAGAATAATTTTCTACAAAAGCAAGCATAAAGAGAAACAAACGTCTCCAGTTAGCCTAGACTGTCACCCAAACAAAACAAACACCTTCCCGCAAAATGGCAGAATTCAAGAATCGAGTGTGAAGAACAAGGTAGGACTAATTATATTTTGGAGAAAACAGCTCTAAAATAATTGACATCTGTTTGTACCTACAAGTCTGTCACATAACTTCGATTTTAAACTAAACTTGCTGTGTTGGGTACAATTCCTGAGAGAGTGGGTTTATGCATAATGAGTTTAAACACAGGAAATTGAATTTTCCTATTTCCATAGCATTTATGGAAGCGGCCCACCCCCCTGCCTTGGGCTTGCAGCAGAGGAGCAGGTCGACCAATCAGCAGCAAGCCCCTGCCTAAGGCCCCACCCATTCTTTGGGATATCCTGGCTGAGCCCCTCCCCCGCCAGGGGATGACGCTGCCTCCCCACTGAGAGCCCGGCCTCAGGGTCTTTCCCCTCCCACAGTGGGCCTTGTTGCTAATCTTGCCCCTATTGCCTGTCGTTGGGTGGCAAAACAGGCTACTCAGGATTCACTCTGCTGAGAGAGGGAAAGACTCCTCCACAAAGTGATGGTCTGGCCTCGGACAAGGGACTTTAATCGGGTCCCACACCTTCTGCTTTGCCCCATACCGAGGGGCTTGCAGACAGGAAAGCTCACTCCCTCGAGCGAGGTCCTCCACAAACCCGTGGGTACGGGGTGGGGTACATAGCCTCCTGGGTTGCCTAGTCATAAGGAAACGTCTTCCTTGCGCAGGTGGCTCTCAGCACCCAACACCTCAAGGTCCAGGGATTCAAAGCGCGAAGATGGCGTCTTCAGCTTCTCGGCTTTTTCCTTTCCTTTGGGCCAGCAAAGTTGTACTCGGCTTCACACTCTGCACGAGCAGGCCCAGTTCGCCTCCTTCCAGCCCCTGCGCCCCTCCTGCTGCCCTGGCTGCACCTGCCTTGCAGTCTGTCTCCCTGACAGGAGGCTGAGGCTCGCCCCATCCTGGACAGGGACTGTGCCTCATCTCATGGATCTGTGCCCCTGGGGCTCGGGACAGTGGCCAGGACACATTAGAAACTCAATAAATGGCTCCATTAGCCAGTTGCAACAGGCATATTTCAAAACATCATGCCGCAGATGGTGAATGTGTGCAACTTTAAAATAAATAAAAGTGTTACAGTTCTTTAATATCTGTATGCCAGGATTTCTGGATTTTGCCAGAAAATCTCCCAAATTACTTTTTTTTTTTTTTTTTTCAAATGGGCCTGGGGATTGAACTCATCGGGCCTTCACACCAAGCTGCATCTCCAGCCCTTTCCTTATTCTACTTTTCCATTTTGAGATAGGTTCTTGGTAAGCTGCCCAGGCTGGGCTTGAACTCGGGGTCCTCCTGCCACAGCCTCCCAGAGTGCTACAAAGCAAACTCGATAAATGTCGGCTGACTCTAATGGATAAACGGACAGACAGAATGAGTTAGAAAGGAGGCGGGAACTTATCTGGCTCTACGGCGCCTGCTCCACCCAGGGATCCGAGGTGGACTCCACAGCCACAGAGGACGCCACCACCCGGAGGGAAGGCAGGTGGGAGCGAAGGGGCTCGTCTGCTGGGGGAATAACGAGACTTCTGGAAGGGGCTCCAGAGGAAGGAGCACCAGAACGCTCATGGGAGTTGCAGTCCGAGCCCTCCTCCCAATGTGGAATCGCTGGACGCTCACGACGTACACAGTGCTGCGTCCACATTCCCGAGTAAGTCAGTGGTGACAGAGTGACCAGGAAGCACGCAGCAGCCCGTGACACCTGAGTGCGCCACATTCAGGAAAAAAAAAAAACACTTTCTCTCATGCCACATGGGAAAGCCTCCTCCTTTTCAGGACAGGAAGGAAAACTAAGATTGCATTCGAGAGGACAGATGACAGTAAAAACACTAAGCTGAGGAGTTTTTAAATTGCACAGAGGTCATGCTGCCATCTTTAAATCTTTTCTTAACAGTTAATTTATTGACTTGGCCCAGGGTCTTGTTAAGCAGTTTAGACTCATGATCCTCCCGCCTCCCCAGCACTGGGATCACAGGTGTGTGCCACCACGCCTGGTTTTGGGGCCTGCACGGCATGCCCAGCATTCTGGGTATCTGTAAATCTTGCTCTAAATAGCTTTCCCACTCTTGTACATAGTTACTGGAAGTAGGTAAATCCTGGAACCTTTAAAAACCGATTCCTGTTTCTTTGAAGGCCTGTAGATACCCGACCCACTCTGCTTTCTCCCACCCACCCTGGGAAAGAAGGAGGCCTGGGCTGTCACTGCGATGCTGTGCTCACTGGCATTCACAGAACACGAAACCAGAGAGGAAGTGTCAGCTGCAGGAGGGCCGAGGTCCCCAGACCTTCCTCTGTGGTGACAGCTACAGCTTTTCAGCGCGGGCCTCGGCTTCTCTGGACGGCTGCTGCCAGCTTACCTGAGTTGGGTGAGATGTGTAAACTGCTCATGTCCTTGGCCAGGCCATTGGTTTTGGGGCTGGAGATGGGCGCGCAGGCTGACGTCGCTCGGGGTGGCCTCTTCCCGGGGACCTTCACAGTAGTTCTCAGGAGGTCAATCTCTTTACCGTGAACATTCTGCATGTAATCCTGTTCAAAATGTTAAACACCCAAGAGAGATTAAAACAAGGACTTCGACACTCTAGGACACAAGGTTCTACCAGATGTCATGAGCTGTCAAGAGCTGTGACTCTTCCACTGTGGAAGGCCTTTGGACACAGGGAGGCTTAAATCTGCATAGTGTGAGTGGCATCACCCTTACATCTAAAGAGTTCTGTGTCCAAGCTAACCAAGGACTGGAAACCCAGGGGCTTGTGGCAGAGGCTTCCCTTATAAAGATTAGAAAATAGATTCACACACAAAATCTGACCCTTTGGACTCTAGAAGATCCCACAGAGTGCAAAACCATGTTACTGCAACCTTCCTGTCTTGGCTGGGGATGCCATTACATCTCCAGGTGGGGCTGAAGCTGTGAGGTGGAAATTCAGTACCAACCCCACGCAAAGGTCAAATGTTTAATAAACAAGCGCTGGTTCACGAGTGCTGTGGTCCACACACTGTGTTCGTGAAAAGCTTCCCTGCCTGGGCTTCAGGGCCGAGTGGTTACCAGAGAAGCCCGGGCAGGCAGAAGTGCAGGTCTTCTGATGCAGCAAGGAGCAGAACAACACTTGAGAACTGGCTGATGATGGATGGGGCGAGGGGGAGACGGGAGCAGCAGGCCCAAGTGACCATGGTCTAACACTCCCCTCCCCTCGGAGACCAAGAAACACAGCTGACCTTTCTTACTTTTTAGGTTGATTATCTTAGGCAATTTTGTCATAGTGACAGAAAGCTAATACAGCAATGCTGAGAGCCAGAGTGAAGAGACTGTTGGTAAACCAGGGCTGCTAACCCTTTAAAGCATGATTCATTAATATTAATTATCACCACCACCACCACCACCACCACCACCAAAGAGACAGGGTCTTGCTATGTAATTCAGGCAGGTGTTGAACTCACTCTGTAGTACAGGCTGGCCTCGAACTCTCATCCTCCTGCCTCAGCCTCCCAAGTGCTGGGACTACAGGTGTGTGCCCGGCTACTTTCATCATTATTACTTTGCACTGAGACTTTTTGTGTGTGGACACAGCATTTTATGTTCACTGGCCATGAATTAACTGATATGCCATGGAGCGAAAAGGACGTACTCTCCATCACTCTGTGGGTAAAACCTTTCAAGGGTTTTGGCACTACGCAGGAAGTAGGGACAAGCCGATCCTTTCTTCGGCAGATTCTTGGTAGATTTCTTTTAGATTCTAAATTCTAAGTTTGTATTTTCTGTGCCTGATTAAGGTCCACATGGCACTCAGGGTGGGGGATCTGGGGTGGGCTAGAGAAACGGGCATGGTAGAGTGCTGCAGGGCAAACTAGGCCTGAGCCGAGAGCGAGGGGGGCCTGGTCTGCAGAGGGAAGGGCACGGCTTGCAGGAGGCAAGCCGTGACCAGACATGGTGATGGAGGGCAAGGGCGGCAAGTCTTCTCTTCATCAACACTCAGGATGTTTCCCGAGGACAGGATGGCACCACGGGGTGCCTCCTGAAGCTAAGAGCCCAGTTCACGGGAAGGGCCACTAGCGCAGCCCAGGGAGCAGCTGCCCTTGCTGGGCGCATCTGGTGGGGGTGAGGCGGGCCAGACTGCAGGGAAGGGGATTGGGAGCCGTTGGCGGAGGAGGGCAGTGTGGGCAAAGACACACAGGTGACGGGGGAACACAGAGCCCTGGGCTCACTGTCTGAGGACCAGCCTCAGACGTGGTGCTGATGAAGAGCTCCAAAGGCAGGGTCAGAACACGGAAGCAGAGGAGCGATGGCAGAGAGCAGAGAAGGGGCCCCAGGGAGAAGGCACTGTGCCCGTCTGAGACCGGCAGAGCCTGACCCCGCAGGAAGGCACAGAACCTCCCTAGGTCCACAGTGCGTGCTGGCCGAGAGTCCGCTGAGGTCTGGGAAAGTGGAAGGCCATCTCCGGGCTGGGGAGAGCGCATGTCACAGAAGGGCTCCTGATGGAAGACGCAGCATCCAGGGTAAGATAGGTAGACACCCATCTCCCCAAAATACAATCACCTAGGCAACGGGCTGGCTTTGAGCCGATGCGGGCCAAACATGGGCAAGAAGCGACCCCCAGGCAGCACCATGGGATGAGGTGGAGAAGCAGGGCTCTCGTGACCAGCCTGTGCTGAATGAGCTCGGCACAGAGGAGAGCAAGCAAGCCCCGCAGGGGAGGAGACGGCGGGCTTCGGCCGGTCAGGGGGTCATTTGTAAAGACAGGCTGCTCGGAACATTTTTAATTTACTTCCATTACTGTCCATCCAAAAAATGCTACCCCAAGTTTCAGACCCAAAGTTAATGCTTGTGAATAATGAATCCCTTCGTGCAGTTACTCCCTTAAAAATATCAACTTGCCATAACTTTCTCCTTTAATGCCAATTCTTAACAAATTAAAATACAATAACAGGAGTGTAATTGAGCATTTATTGCTTATGAGCTCTAAAATGAGGCTAATCAGAGAGTGACTAAGCCCCAGCGTGGGCTCTTTTAATAGGCATGTTTTAACATACAATAACCAGGATATTTTATTTAAAATTATTATAGAAATGTACTGAGTGTCTGCTCTGTGGATGTGAGCACACCAAGGGAAGACATTCGTCCTAAGCTGGGCATGGGCGGGGAAGTCTGTCTTCTTGCCTGGGCTGGGCGCTGCAACTTCTGAAGAACTGTCTCTCCAAAGCCAGAGTATCAGTCTGGCACTTCTGTATTTCAAGCCACTAAAACAAACAAACAAACAAACAAACAAACAACGAAAACCAACCCACTAAAAGCTTACAAAATGCGACACCCAGGGCACAGAAGTCCTCCAGCCTGGTGCCGAATAAACAGGTGGAACAGGCAGACACGCCAGCCTGCCTGGCTCCTGGCTCCTCCCCAGAGCACGGGCACCGCGGGGTCCGCGTGGGCAAGAGCCCATCCTTTTCATCTCTCCCCCACAGCTTGGTACTGGACAGAAGAAGGCTGCAGCCACTACACTGTGTCTGCTCCTCAGAAGCAGGGTGTATGGACCCTGGGATGGGTCTGAGGTAGGGACCTCCCCCGGTAAAATAAAGACAGCATGGCTGATTTTGATATGCAAATGCCACCGACAGTACCCTTCTCCGTTAGTTGTAGAAAATGCTGATCGAAGATAAAAGAGGAAAAAACCCTTTAACAAGGCATGAGGGTAATTCAAAGCCAAGTACTTTTAAACAGCACTTAACAAGTCCCCGGGGCCCACTCAAGAGCCAGCCCCCCCCCCCCCAGGTGCCATCTCCTGCCCCTCAACAGCTTGAAAAAGTAGTAATTGCAAACCTATTTGCATTTTTCTTCTCAAGTTGTCCACGCTCGTCATGTGGATTATTTTTTCCCCTGAGCAGGCGCCAGAGCAAAGGGACCGGCTCCCGGATGCACGCAGGGCTTGGCAGCCGTGCCTAGCTGTCCCCCTGCACCCCACTTCCTGCACCTTTGCCATCCCTTGTTTTTTACATTTCACTCCTAATTATGTTGCATCTATTGCCGTACACTTAATTAGCTGCATTAATGTGATTTCTTTTCACATAGTCAAGCAATTAAGAGCTATGATTGAGTTTCATTCAATTAGCCTCAACAAACATGCTAATTGATGTCCCAGATGCAAATGAGGTGCAATGAGAGAAACCTGCTAGCAATTGAGAGCCGTGTCAGAGACCCGGGGCTTTCAGCTTGCTGACAGAGGCTTAACACTGCTCCCGCCTTCTGTAGAGCAGCCTTAGGAGAGGCGCAGGCAGCCATTAGCGCGGCGCTGTACCTGCGCATCCCGCGGAGCAGAATTAATACGTTCGCTGCTGCACAGTGCTGTCCCAAGACTTCAGTTATGAGATCCCAGGACCGGGAGGTTATCAGCTGGCTAACACTTTGTTGTAGCAAAGAACAGTGGCACAGAGCCCGCGTCAGCGCTGGCGAGGAGATGCCGAGAGACGTGCAAGAACTCTTCTCCAAAACAGCAGAACAACTGCAGCCATCGGGGAGCCCCGTGTGCGTGACGGCCCGGATGGAGCTCAGAGAGTGGGGAGTTCATCTCTGTCAGCTCGGGGGCATCTGGCACTTGAGCTAAGTTCCAAATACAGCCATCCATCAATAGTCTCTAAAAATACTCTGACTATTGATTCTTACGCCGGGCATCTGGAGGTTACCTTTGGCTGTCTGGTGAAAGATGGTTTGCTGATGTGTTCGTAGGGGGACCAAAAGCAGTTAGCAAGATCTTCAAGCTAAGCTGAAATGCACACACTAGCTGATTGGCACGGCAAAACTAGATCTTCCGAGCAATGCGCGAGGAAATCTCAGCACTGAAACTTCTTCAAAAAGATGTTATCGATATACTCCATTTTTACATATTCTGTACTTTTAAGAAGAATTAAGAGCTTCCTTTATTTTAGGGGGGGGGCACCAGGGAGGCAAGTGCTTATTCCACTGGGCTATCTCCCCAGCCCACGAGCTTCCTTTATTTTCTGAAGCACTAGGGCAATGACCCTGGGGCAATCTACTACTGGGCTTCAACTCTAGCAATTTTAATTTGTATTTGTATATTTTCAGACCAGTCTCGCTAATTTGCCTAGGCAGGACTTGAACTTGGGTTCTACATGCCTCAGTCTCCCTGAGTGCTGGGATTTAGGATTAAATGATATACAAAACACGAAAGACTTTGTGACAATCAAATGATCTACATATGTTCTACTTTTAACTGCTGACATGTATTTGATAAGTGATGCTTTAAGCTAGATAACTCTGCAGACAGGTTGTAATTTATTTTTTGGCTTAATCTAAGCTTTTCCTCTTTTCACAATTTAGCTCAGCAGTCTGCAAAGCAAGACTGCCAGCACGTTGTCAGAGGGTCCATGAGGTAAAAACCATTTTAAGAGATTATTGGCTTCGGTAGCACTATATCAAATTTGGTTTTCATGGTAAAGACAGGATGGCTGTGGCAGAAATGCTGGCAGCCCCGTGTGAGTCAGGGTGTGAGTCCAAACCAAGTGTAGTCATCACTGCGCCACACACTGCGGTGTGCTTTCAGTAAAAGCCAACTGAGTTTTCACTTATATAAGTTCTCAGTAAATAACCAAAGCTACCTGATTTTCAAAATTGAGCCCCTGAGGGCATATCTTTTTGTTTGTTGAGTGCCAACACAGGAAGTGTGCAGGGAGCCTTTCTTCCAGGGACTGGAAATGGTAACAGTGCTGCCACAGAGCAGCTTAGAGTATCTGAGTTGCTAGCTCAACTATCCACTCTTGGTGGAGCAATGTTTCCACTTGAGTGAATCTCTATGCTACACACAAACTTCCTGGGTGAGGAACAGAGTGAGCCTTATGAGGAAAGCAGCCAATGGTTCTACTGGCCAATGATGAAATCCGAATTCTCTCATGAAAATGAAAATTTTGTGAACTTGGTTGCCTTGTAAGTATGAGCTAGATGCCTTCCAAACACGTAGCCACTTTCTTGACAAGACTGGTGGTGAGATGAATAAATGTCATCTTTGAGTTATGCATGATGAGAAGTGTTCCCACATGGAAACCCAGTTTTTTAAAAAAATTTTGTGTCTGAAGCCAGCTGTGCATGATGTCACGTGTCTGGACACATGTGCATAGGCACACATGCAGTGCATACGCAGGGAAGGGCCAAGTGCAAATCTGTTCCTGGGACTCTGATATAGAGCAGGAGGAAAAATGCAGTGATGAAGGTTTCAGAGTCTACAGTGAGTTCCTAGGCTTCAAGACACACGCTGGGTTTCAGAGGAGACTGCAAGGGGAGTAGCCATGACTGTGTGGAATGGCTGCTGACCACTTCTTTCTCTACCACTACACAGTAAATCAGAATAGCATGGCCTAACACACTCAAGCAGAGAGGAGAGAAGCAGGGCTCATTTGAAGCTTCTAATTGAACAGATCTACAAAGAAATAATTTGAGTCTTATGATTTTCTTTTGCTTTGTAAGTCACACTTTTCATACAAATAAACACACAAACATGCATAGGGTGGCGCACTGTGTTAGATGAATTCTGCCAGTATTTTAAATTTTGCTCAGTTTGAACTTTTAACTTGATAAATACTAGCAGACACAATCCCATAAACAAAGAACCTCTCTTTTGAACCCCATTATGGGTTCCTCCACAATGTGGAGAAAGTAAAGGTACCTGGAGGCTGCCAGTTTGGGAACCAGAAGGGCTGGGTCACTATCTGGACTCCTGTCAGTGGCTGGCTAAAAGGCAGTCCAAGGCCCGGTCTTTGCGAAGACAATGTGCACATATTTCACATTTGTTTGTCTTCTCCTGGAGGGGAAAAAGCTGCTCATTATTCCCTATTTTCACCACATTTCATGAATGTCTGGGTTCAAAAAGGGAGGAGTAGTTCATTAAGTTCTATTTCTAAAAGTTTCTCTTCTGGGCTAAAAAAAAGTCCATAAGAGAAGCTATTGTGAGGCGAGCTGCTATGTCTAAATGCCATTTAATATTATTTTCAAAGGAAACTAATCCAGAAAGACATATATAGGACCGTCCATTCAAAGAGATCAAGCAGACGCCTGAGTCTCACATGTGTGAATAATAAACAATAGCCTCATGCATAGTCACAGGTACAGAGAAAGTCGCCCTCCTAAAAATACCACGGAAATAGTGTAAAACTACGAAGAATCTTCTGGCCACATCCTTTCAGATCACATAACTCAAAAAAAAGACAATTTCTCCTTCTCTCCAAAGGATCCCAGACACAATAGCAAGGTAGGAGGCAGCTTCAAAGAAAAAAATTCTATGAGAAATAATTTTGTTTCCTAAGACAGCCAACAGAACTCTAGCGCTGCACTTTCAGAGCTGCCTTCGCCGAGACAAATGCTTAGAACTGAGGTGGACGCACATGGTGGCCACAGTGGCCAGGGACCTGGCAAGGCAGTGCCTCCTGGCAGCTAAGGCAGGGTACCATAAGGAAATTTTGTTCTTCACTCAATAAATATTTTATTGGCCTTGGCTGATTATATCACACGAGAAGGCTGGTGATGTGTTTCTGGGCTTGATGATGGCAGTGTTCGCGGACAACAGAGCCCTCGCTGCTTCAGCCCCAGCCCAGCTCGCTGGTCCTTGGGCTGCTGCAGGGGCACCCAGCCTCTGGGGGCTAAAGTCCAGCAGCAGCCCAGGGGGCTAGGTTATTATAATACAAATCAAAGTAGCAGAAAATTCTAAATGGAATTATGAATATACCTTGTGCTCCTTGATTGTATCTGTCTTGACTGACCTACTAGATGGAGATTCACACTGCAAGAAGGATTTTTCTCATTTTAGGTTAAATTGAATATTACCCAGCTGTAACCCATGCGTGCTCAAACTTGGCCTGGACAAATGACTGCACTGGGGACGGGAATGGCTGCCCATCTCCACCGTCACCGTGGAGCCCTCCAGAGGCAGGCACGGTGGAGTTTCTCTATGGCGCTCTTTGAAGAGCTGGCTCTGTGCTGGCGCCAGCCCAAGAGCACATGCTGTATTTCAATATGGCTCGGATCAGGTGTATCCATGGATCATCAGGAACATGCACCGTGATGCTATCAGACCTGACTGGACACCTCCCATTTCTTGGGTCAGTTTCCTGGAACACAGTACTAGAATAGACGGTAGACTTTTAGGGCAGCTGAGCACACGAGGCGTGCGGCACCGTGACCCAGTGGCATGGAGAACTCCATTTTGTGTCGGCCCATCCCTCGCACACTTCCAATACAGCGAATTTCTGAACTTGCCGGCAGGCCTGTGCAGAAGTCTCTATGCCCATGTTTCTGGGCACTGCTTTCAGCACCTCCTATGAGATCCACGTCAGGGGACAGTGGCCAGTTCACCGGGTGCCATCACCTTCTGCTTTCCTGACCTGGGGACCCTGGGCTTCCTCCTGGTGCAGCAGAAGCCCGGAGATAGCGCGCCCAGGACCTCAACTCCACTCGCTCGCTAGGCGCAGGCTCAGGGTATGTTGTGTAAGCATTCTGGGCCCCCGTGCCCCACCCTAAGGAACAGGGACAGTGACAGTCCCTGCTGCCTAGGGTTGTGGTGAGGACTGAGATGATACATGAAGTGCTTCTCGGAGTGCCAAAGCCCTCGATAAATACCAGCTCTCTTGAACAGCAGTCTTGCTGAGCTGTGTTCTCTTGGACTTTACTCGGCCATCTTCTGGGCCAAACGTGTTGCTTCCAACTTGGGGTAGCAATGGTGACTTGGTCAGCCAGAGGCGCAACCTGTGAAGCAGTTTTTCGTTTAGCAGCACAGAAGAAAAAAATGTCCTCTGCAAACGCACCAAGATATTCTATTTTCTCCTTATCTTTCTTTTTTCCTTTTGGGCTGGGGGAGGATTCACAGAGGCCTGTATGTGGTAGTCAGACATTTTTACTGCAAAATGTCGTCTGGAAAAGATGCAAAACAAAATTGCCAAAATGCAGGGAGAAAAAATCTAAAGGGGGAAAAACAAAAGGCCCCTTCCCTTTGCTTATTGAGTTCAAAGGCATAACATGCAGCACCCTGCAGCAAATGGGAAGCTACACTAATTTTAAAGCCATAAAACGCTCTCATGTGCCCTGGGGGGCAGGACGGCTCTGAAGCTAGTGGCACCTAAATAAGACACGGTTCATTTACTTCGCAGCTTAGCCTAATGTAATCATCAGCGGATTCTTAGCCTAGAGTTGTAACAGGCAAATAGCCGCTGCGGAGGCGGCCCTCCCAGCCACTGAGGGGGCCGCCGCTAGATTGCTGTTGATTAGAAAATTTTTCAGTTTTGACAAGCACTTAATGAACATAAATCGCACCTTGATTGGTTTCCATTTGGGGCCACAGGCTCACCTGAGAAGCAGCAGCCTTGTCAGCCCCGCCTCGCCCCACCTCGCGGGACCCTCGCAACAAGCCAGCAATCAGGCTATGAGCCATAGAAGAAAATATTTATAAAATATAGTAATGAAATTCAATTTCTTAGGAGAAGCAAAGGAACATTTCCTCGCTACCCCCCACGGCCATCCTCGACCACAGAGACCTCCGTTGTGACTCACTGTCACACAGGAAAACAGAAGGTTTTGATTTATTTACCTTCTGCAAGAATTTCTGGCCACAATCTGTAACACTAAGAAGCTTGCGCTGGGGAACAGCATGAGACAAATTGGGCACAAAGGATGGCCAGGACTATGTGAAGTGCCAGCCTTGAGACGGATGGGACAGCACCACGCGGGCTCCAGCCCACAGCTGCCCTGCTGGGTGAGTGCATTCGCAGGAACGCACAGGCTCCACGTCTTCGCTTTACTTAGGAAGGCAGGAATGCACACGTACCCAAAGGAGCAATCGGGGCAGGTCCAGATTCTCTGTGGTTTAGTTGTTTTGAAATTCAGTATGGATAGATTTGGGTCATTTTATTTTAAAAGCCATTTGAAGTGTCCTATAATCCAGGGGCCACAAAACATAAACCAGTTTCCTTGAATAAAAACTAAGACCTGGAAGCACACTTGTCACGGGCACGCACAGCACAGACGGAGCTTGCCAGTACGCCGCTCACTGTTCCCAGCAACAGTGACAGTCCGCAAGAATATTTACGCAGTCATGGTGGCATCGTCCCAGGGACTTGGAAATGTCAGGAAAAACAATCTATATGCTGTCTTAAGTAAGTTGTATGAATGACAAAAATATTTCCTAGGTCACTAAATGCAAAGACAGGAAGTGCTTCCCTGACTCCAGAACAGCGCATGTGACCATGTGGCTGCTTAGGGGTTATTTTTCTTTTCATGTCTCTCCTCTCCTCCCCTCCCCTCCCCTCCCCTCCCCTCTCTTCTCTTCTCTTCTCTGTATTTAGTAGAGTTTCACTATACAGCTCGGACTTGTGATCCTCCTGTTTCCGCCTCCCCGGCACTGGGATTATAGGCATGCGCCACCATGCCCAGTCTTGGTGGCTGGTTTGGTGCACCTGATGCGGGACTGGTATGGCATGTGGTACTGGGGACTGAATCCAGATCTTTGATCTTGCCTAAGCAGGCAGTTAGACCGGTGAGCTATTTCTGCAGCCCCAGATTGACTGATTGATTTTTTTTGTAGCCCCAGATTTTAATTTAAAACCTCAAGCTCCACTAGCTATTTGCACCCTCACCTGTACCGCAGCACCACCTACGACAGCCTAGTGGGAGGCCCCCACTGTCCGCCAGGACTGGACAAGCAGAACGCAGTCCACCCAGAGTAGGGCACTACGCGTCAGTCACACAGAAGAGGAACACTCCAGCACAGGCTGCACCAGGTGAACCCAGGAGGTGCTGTGCTCAGTGAAACATGCCGTCGCAGAATGACAAGTGGGGTACGATCCCACCTGCGTGGGGTTCCCACAGCGATCAAGCGCGTAGAGACAGCAAGAAGAAAGGAGGCCCACAGGAAACACATTGGCAATAGGTACAGAGTCCCAATTCTGTAAGACGAAAAGCATTCTGTGGGTTGGCTGCATGGCAGTATAAACACACACACAGCTCCACTGGCCTGTGTGCTGGCAAATGGGAGATGGCAGATTTTGTTGTGTATTTTACCATAATTAAGAAGCAAAACCAAGCATCCTTCAAGTTCCCTTCCTAACTTGGAGGGAATGGAGCCTGCATGTGATGGCAGTGTTTCTCAAGCATCACAGGTGGACTTCTTGACCATGGGTCCAAGAACAGGTGGAAGACAGGGCAAGTACATCTGCATGCGCCCACCCACCCACCCACCCACCCATCCGTCCAGTACTAGACACCAGGTATCTACTAGTGATAAGATCCACAAGATCTCTGCTTCAAGGAGTCCCAGTCTTGCGGAGAATCAAAGCTTCTTAAAAAATGAAGAAAATCCAGTAAAGTGAGGTAACCAGGTCTAGCAGAGCATACTTCCAAGAAGCATGGACATTTAAGGCTCGAAAGACAAGCAGGCTTTAGTCTGGCCATGGGGTAGAGAGGAACATTCCTGGCAACTCATCTGCAAAGATGAGGCCAGAGGACACAGCAAGTAGGAGACACTGGAGACTGCTCAGAACGCTGGGGAGCTAGGGGGTGACAGGAGAAGCAGGTCAGGACGGCGGCACCAGGCCTGCTGTGTAGCATCAGAGAGCAAGGACACCATCCTTAGGGGAGCAGGGCTCCTCCCCACCATGGGAATGTTCAAAAGCAGCACAGGGAGGGAAAGAGGATGAGCAGCAGAGGGAAGTCTAGATATGAACGTGAAAAGCCGCAGGGCAGCTGCAGTTGTCCGTGCGGCGGCTGCAGTGGACAGCTTTGCTGCATCGCATGTGTCTAGTCGAACCCCCAAGCAGATCTCTCCGGCCAGGTGGCAAGGGAGGTCTGGGAGACTCCAAGTGTCCCCTCTGGAGCCTTCCTGGGTGAATCCCCTGGAGGAGGAGGCCAGGACCAAGGCTGGAGCGGGCGGGGCTGGCTGAGCAGCTCAGGTGTGCCTGTCACGGAAGATAAGCATGCATGCCGGGGGAGCCCCAGCCTGCACCGCGTCGGGGTGCAGGACCTGCAGTGGCAGGTGCAGGCCCTGTTCCAGGGTGCCTCCAACTTGACCATCGGAACCTGGCTGGGAGGGGAGTGGAGGCCACGCCTAGAGACCCAGGGAGGGGGGAGGGCGCACCGTGTGCTCGGAAGTTCTGGAAGCTGCTGATCCACCACGTTTTCTGCAAAATGAAGCTGTGCCTGGGACTACTCCGTGTGTGTGTGTGTGTGTGTGTGTGTGTGTGTGCGCGTGCGTGTGTGCACATGTGTGCATGTCTGGCCCACGTGTGCGTTCACAGTTTGCTTTCACACCAACTACTGCAAGCTGCCTCAAGTCCTGCTGCAGTGCGTGGAGCTATCACTGTGATAGGTACCCGCGAAAAATCAACTTACAAAGAGAAAAAAGGTCAGGCAAGATTTCAGTCCAAGGTCACCTGTGTCCAGGCAGAACATCAAGGCAGGAAGGAGAACCTGTGCAGGCAACGGCTCAGCTCACACCAGCTGGGGATCAGGGCAGAGACAGGGAGAGGCCAAGGATCCACGGCCCCTCTGGACCTGCCCTGTAACCTACTTTCTCCTAAATGTCCCACCTCTTCCCAACAGCACTAAAGAGTAGAGACTGAGGGTTTCAACCTGAGTCTTTGGGGGGGGGGGGGGACTCAAGGTCCGGAAGCTGGCAGTGCCAATACACTGGGTCTTCCAGGTGAGCTGCACACCAGTGGCTGGTGGCTAGGTCTTTCTGAGAAACGGGCCTGTGCACATACCTGGGTATTTGGGGAAGCAAAGGGCCTATGCAGACTCAGGGACACTGCAAGGACCAGCTCGTCAGGTCCACTAACACAGATGAACTTCAGACTCTTTCTGCTTCCCTGGGCTGCCTCCTGCCTTCCTTGGCCTCTCTCACTGAGGCACGGCTGTCGCTGCCCTAAGTTAGAAAGCTGCCTCCGCCAGCCCTAATAGTCCAGACTAGCACAGCAGTGTGGTGGTGTGCCTTCAAGTTCCTGGCCTTTTGTTGCAGCTGTGTAATCTCCTAACCTCCCTCTACATGGAATTTGGGAGTCCCAGGAGTGGTTTTAGACGTTGCAGCATTTGTCTAATACTGAGTGTTCCTTCCCCAGCTCACTAGGCAGACCCCATGGATCCCAACTTCACAGGAACCACCATGGTGGGGTGGAGACCCGGGTCACCATGTAGCAGAGACTCCAGTGGAACTTCACAACCCAAGGCTCTGGGGTGGCCACATTCGAGGCACTGTGACTGGAAGACTGAACATCTCCCACATGCCTAGCACACACTAGGCACTGGGCAGAGCCAGGCGTGTGGCAAGGGCCTGGCCTCCTCCAGCGGACTAGATGCTACAGCGGGAGAAGGGCCACTAATGCACACCTTTGGGACAGCTGTGGTACCAGGTGGCAGGTGCGCAGACGGATGGAAGGGACCGGTGGGCTAGGGGACAACTTTCAGCACTGGCTCCCAGGAGGGGATCAGATGAAATAATCGTTAGTGCAGAGTGGACGACACTCAGGACAGCAGAAGGTTGGATACCATGCCTGATGCCGCTCTTCCTGGCTTCTTGGGGTTTCCGGTCCCCCGCTGCATGCCTGGCTGTAGGTCTGGGACCCACCCTCCAGTCAGCCACCCAGGAGTGTCTCTGACTTCTGCAATGTGCTGGGGATGGGCAGGGAAGGCTCCGTAGGGCACAGTCAAATGCTCCCCACCTTGAAAGCTGGGGGTCTCTCCTGGTAAATGTGGGGAGTGGGTGCAGGTACTGCTGGGGAACCGTGCACTCCTGGTGCATCCTGCAGGCAGTGTCCAGCTGATGTGATGACTGTGCATTTTGAGTCACAGTTACCAGGTGAGGACAGCGGAGCAGGTGTGCCGTTGGCCCCGCCTGGCTTCCTCTCTCTCCCTGATTTCTTCAGAGAATGCCTGCTTAGGAATCGTCTCTCACCTTTTTGTTATTTTGCCATCAGTACAGAAGTGGATTTTCTATCTGATCCGGTAACAAGGAACTCACTGAAATCTGCATTCGGAGGACAACTTAGAGCGTGAGTCTTGACGGAACCAACCATCAGTGGCACACAGGACCCAGGGCTTTGTGTTGGCATAAGAGTCTATGATCCGGACTAGAGGCAGTGAGGAACTTCCCTTCTTGGGGCAAAGCTCTGGCTCTGGGTGTCCAGGATAGAGGACAGAACTGCTACTGCTTCTACCCTGGGCTTGTAAGAGGAAGCAGAGGAAACTCATCTAAGATGGTTTTGCTTTGTTCTTATTTTGTGGTTTTGAGATAGTATCTTACTATGTAGTTCAGGCTGGATCCAACTTGTGGTGATCTTCCTGCCTCAGCCTCCAGGCGCTGGGGTTACAGATACACACCACTACCTAGGGAGGGTTATAAAACAATTGAGGCCGCTCATGGGAAGAAGCCCCAAGAACACGGGCCAGAACTCGGCACCAGCTGTCTTGCAGGGGCCCCGTAGGTCCTCGGCAGGCCTGAGTGGCTGCTGAGCTCCTTCTTACAGGGCCACTTAGAAATCTGGCTGGGATTGCAGCTGCGTGCCCGACGGCAGCTCCCCGACATGGAAGATGAATAGGTCGCCACACTGAGCTGCGAAGCCCCGAGGTCCGCGTTCTTTCTCATTATCCCCTTCATTTTTCTATCACCGTGCTCCCCGAGGCGCACACTGAAGTCCACAGCAAGGGTGTCTGAGGATCCCAGGCCGGCTGCCCCCCGCCAGCTCCAGCCGTGGCCCAGCCAGCCGTGGTCCGGCGATGCGTCTGGGAGCGCGAGACTCTCACGTGCAGCTCCCCCAGCAAAGTGGCGCAGGCCCAACGGGAAAGGCACAAGCCGCAGAAGCCAACACGCATGCCCTTTATTATTTGGGTTTTAGTTCAATGCCTGGGACTGGCCGTGGTAGGAAGGAGCAAGACAGAGGTCTGCGCTGGGGCATAGGGGCCACTTGTCCCAGCTTACCAGGGAGTTCCGTGGCTCAGGCAGCCCAGCCGTAGGGCCTGGGTATGCCAGGGCAGCTGGTTCCCTGTCCCAGCAGCTGCCCTCCAAATCAAGTTACTGGCCTCATTTGCTGTAATAAGGGAGGAGGACGTAAAGACAAGTCATCTGCACGGTGCCTTGCTGCGCCCAGCCTCGGCCCAGCAGGTGACCGGTCCCACGAGGCAGCTTTCATCTTGGGATAGGTTCCTCCTTAGAAGTCCAACTGACTCCATTAGCTTGAGTTTGTTAAGAGTTTTTGGTGAAATTTCAGAGTCCCATACTCTTGGGAGTCTGAAGTGACCTAGAAAAAAATGTGATCCTACTTCTGATCCAGCGAATGAGTTTCTCCAGGTTTCCAGGAGACTCTGAGTACGAGAGCTCCGTGTGGCCAAACACCTTTCCATTTCCGGCCAGGCCAGGCCGCCCGGGGCCCTCAGGATCCGGCTTGCGAACAGAAGCTGTGTCTCCACTCTGGGCACCGTCTTCGCCTCTGAGCCCCCCTGTGCCCCCGCCGGACGCTGTGCGTCATGGCTTATGTCTACACGTCCCCCGGGAACTCTGTGTAGCTGTAGATGGGCCTTTTTCCCAAGGTAGCTGAGTCTAGAGCACATGACTGACTCATGCTGCGATGCTACAATTAAGGGTGCAGGGCTCAGGGTGGGTGATCACTAACTCAGTCTGCTGGTCTCTCTGGCACCACCCTGATCCCCCGCAACCTGGGTACAACACAAGGGACAGATGGAGGCTGCCTTGCCCCCCCCCCCCCCCCCCCCCCCCGTCTCTGCTGCCTTCTGCCCATCATGGACTGCTTTTCCTCTTTGATGCCCCTGCCATGCGCACCACTTGGCACTGGAGTCAGCCAATGATGGACTGAGGCCTCTGCAAACCATGAGACAAACCTTCCCCCTCTAGCCTTGGGTGTCGCGTATTCTGCCTCAGCAGCAAGAGCACAGGGCACCACAACCACAGCAGGCAGCCGGTCTGGCAGGCATCCAGCCGGCAGGCAGTGGTCTAGGGACACCCAGAGCCCAAGCTGACCATCATTTCCCCCCAGAGACACGCCTCCTTGAGGCTGTCACTGTCAGCCCCTGGGCCTTGGGGGAACACAGGGGTGAAGGGCGGGCACAGTCCCCTTGAGCCCAGGGCGGCAGATCCGCGCAGCTCAGACACTGAGCACTCTGCCTCCGGGCCGGTGGCATGCTGCTCATCCCCCTCTGGTCCCCAGGAACTGCTCGTCAGCTCCCGCCAAGCGGTCTCCTCCCTGAGACAGCACCCAGGTTTTCTCTGACAGGAAATGGGGCTGGGAGAAATGCTTCTTTCCGTGTCTTTCATGAGGGAGCGAGCAGGTACAGCCCAGGCTTGGTGAGGCTAGGAGAAGCCAGGCCGCCTCACAACAGAGCAGACAAGGACGTTCCAGACACCCAACAACCAATGCACCTGGTGCCCACTGCCCCCCACACCTTCACCCCAAGCAAGGGTGTGAGGATCAAAGCAGTGAAGGATTTTGTTCTCAGTTAAGCCATCTCTCCAGGACCTAGGAAGTCAGATGCATCCCTGTGCTGAGCCACTCCCTAGAGGCTAAATATGTCCTTTGGGGACTATGTGTAGCCCTCTTCCGTACTTGAGTACTATTCATGGACAAGGATGGAAAAAAGAAAAGATGGAACCCACCAACACTGAAGGAAAAGTCAGTGCATGAGTGAATTCCGGAAAATGGACTGAGATTGTACAATCGAGAGCTTGCAGCGGGAGCGAGCAGCGCTTACTCTCCTGCAGGAATCTGCAGCTAAGTGCTGTTCTTACAGCTTTGTCCCTGGGCAGGACGTCAGCAACCCTCTGGCAGACCAAGGCTCCACAGGTCAGTACATGGTGCCCAGAAATGGTCCGCTTACTGGTCACAGAGCCCTAGCAAGGGCACATGGATGACGCTTCTAAGGTACCTAGGAAGCACTGGACAGTTAAAAGACTTTTGCCCAGATAGGGCCCTAGGGAAAACAGAGCCCCCAACAGAGCGTCCTCCCTGCTGTGTGACAGGTCTGGGAGAGGAGCCAGTGGAGAGCTGGCGTGTCAGGAGCCGCCAATGGAAGAGGGACGTAGGACCGGAAAGACCCTGGCAAAGCGGAGCCTCAGGAGCACACGCTCCACCTCTGATTTGGAGGCCACCCGCAGAACCAACCTCCTCCCAAGGGAACCTGGCAGTACCATAAAGAATGCCTCTCTCTGTACAGACGTACATCTCTCTCCAGGTGCAGAGAAGAGTAAACATCTTTGTACCTGTGTGAGAACACGTCTATGTATCTTGCACAGACATATTCCTATATATGTGGATGCCCCTCGGCCTACAGTGGGGTCACACTCCTATCATGAGCCCATCCTCAAGTGGAAAATGCAGATAGAAAAACTGACCACACTGACTGTCGCTGGCCTCGCCCACGCACAATTAGCCTAGTCCACTTGAGCCGCGTGTAGCAGGCCGACACTAGCTTGCCCTTGGGCTGAGCCATCCAATGCAGAAGCTTACTCTGCACGGAAGTGCTGCTGGCTGAGTAGCTTACTGGCTGCTGCAGGGAAGGTGTAGTGCAGGGTGGCTCTGGGAGGCGAGTGTCAAGGAGGAAGATCCTGGCATGAAGGAACAGGTCAGGGATCGCCTGGGCACCCTCTGACATCCACTTCCTGGTCAAGCGGGCAGGCACTGTCATTAGCGGGGGACACGAGCCAGGATCCCTAATGTCACGTCTGCCTTTGGGACATGGGTCTGCGCAGCGAAGTTGCTGCTGGGAGACAAGGTGGGAAAGGGCAACTCGCCAGGCAGGCAAACTAAGCTGGGCCACCTGCCAGCCGGCATGCTGGCAAAGCCCTCTTACTACAGATAAGGAGAAAAGGCCTTCTGCACACTGCCAGGAGATGAACCAATACGATCTCCCTAGGAATTTGCTAACACACGTCCGCAGCTGTAACAGCACACTTACTCTTTAGGTGGGGAATCAGATTACTGGGAATTTATTCTAGAGCAGTGGACAAGGACAGAGAGAGATGGGACACAGATTTAAAGTTCCTTACAATAGTGAAAAACATTAAGGTAAATGTACTTGTGAAGAGCCAGTTTCTGAGGCACTCCCGAGCCTCGGGGAGTGCACTACACAGTGGAGCACCTCCTGAGCGTTCACATTGTGGTGCACGCCCACGTCTGCTACCAGGGGAAAGTGCAGGTGGCCTAGGGGCAGCAGAGAATGCAGGCTGCAGCCAGCGCTCGGGCTCACGGGGCACAGAGGCCCTGCAGAGCTGCCTGGAGTGTGACTTCCAAAGCGCACACCTCCACGCTCACCAGACAGGGCTTCAAGTGGAGGAAGACTTTTGTGCACGGCGCTCAATCCACCACCGGCACGTGAGTTATGAATTGCACGGAACTTCTTGTTTCTGTTCTCAGCTGCTCAGAACTGAGCCCCAGGTCCAGACATAATTGTCTCTTTCCTTCTAGGTGTTCAGATAGATGCACTCTTCCTTCCTTTCTCTTTTACTACTTGCTCCTGCCTTCCAACTCTCATTTAAATTTTACTTGCTCTGCACCTTTTATTGTAACACTTCGTAGATCTGCAGAGGTGCAGATCAACTGTCAGGGAGGGGAAAGGAGAGAGAACGACGGATGGTCTAGCAGAGTGTCAGGGACAGTATTATTTATCTCCTGACTGAGCAGACTAAACGCTACTTGCACTTAAAACATAGGCACAAGGCTCAATGGCTACTAGCGTCCACCGCCCCTGGTGCTTCACCCAGGACCGGGCCTGGTGGTGGTCGCCGCGGTTGTACTCACATGCAGACTTGGATGGTAGGTCAGCACGCCATTGTCGCACAGGGTGACGTATTTCTTCTTCCACTCTTTGTTCAGTGACTTTCCACTTCGTTTCAACAGCATGCCCTACAAGGAAAAGGGGCCAGACAGAAAGCCTCATGTAAGTGGGGGTGCAGCAGCAGACTCCGGGGCCACTCACACGGCTTCGAACCTTTCCTGCCTCTCAGCCCTCTTTTTTTGCCATTTTGAGACAGGGTCTCACTATGCAATGCAGGCTGGCCTTGAGCTCACTTTTGTAGCCCAGGCTGGTCTCGAACTCACACTGATCCTCCTGCCTCAGGCTCCTGAGTGCTGTCCTCTCAGCCCTCTTAAGAGGGAAACTGCACTTGTTTTTGGACTGTTCGTGCAGTTTCTGCCTGACTTTTACATACAATGTACATGTGTGCTCAGTGTTTGCACGTGAGACGTAGCACTGTGATCCTAGTGAATGCCAAAACCCCATCACGAACACCCCGGATCTAGCACCAAATATCACATCACCAAGCCATTAGCACCCAGGAAACACCTATAGGAACGAACAGGTAATTTATCTTACTGTCACCTTCATTTCAGACTTTTAGGAAAACAGAAATCCCACTTGCAGAGTTTAGTATCAATATTTAACACACGACTTCGGTGTACTGTGCTCCACTTTACAAAAGCTCTCCCGGAAAAGCATTCACAAGCTGACGTCAGTATGTGTGTCTGAAGCCACACTTGGTCCGCTGTTCCTGAGTGGCTGATGTAGACATACCCTTGATTTTAGGCAGCGGTTCCCAGCAAGCTCCGGCTCTGTCCGCTGGCTTCCCTGCCTGAAGAAAGCCGACTGCACTTCCGAGGGCGATCAGGCCCCAGACAGGACGCTGGGCCTCTCTCCCAGCCCAGGCTTCCTTCCTGCCTCGCTTGATCAGTGCTGCTCCAGCGCTCACAGCACGACTCTCTGCTCACCTCCTAACTACCATCTTTTAATTCCTGTCCACACACAACAAAGACAACGGCTCTCCCCCTGGGCCGCTTGCAAGCATGTTCAGCCAGTCAGGGTCCAGAAAGCTTGTGCTCAATGCCAGGTAATTCACCCACCCTAAGAGCTCTGAAGGCAAGTTCCCGGCTTCAGAATCTGCTCAGATAACCTGAGCAGGCAGAGGCCTGTTTCTCCTCAGGAATTCATAGCACTTTCTGCTGACCTCTGCAGCTGCGCTCCCTCAAGGACAACCTGAGAAAAAACTAAGGACTCTCATTGGGTATAACTGAGTTCAAGTTTCAGTTCTGCTGCCACAAGGACCAGGGGGATAGCTCAGGGGTATAAGTGCCTGCCTGGCAAGTGCAAGGTGCCGAGTTTGATCGCATGTTGCTGTATTACTGCGTTTTATTTACTCAGCTCATTGCTTAGCCTCAGAAACTGTGGAGTGGGAGCCAGCTCTGTAGGACACTGCTGCTGCTACCGCTGCTGTGAGAAAGCCTGGACTTTTGAAATAAGTCACAGACGGGTCTTTGGGAGGCTGTGCATCTTCAAGATCTCAGAATGTGTAGGAAACGTACACAAGGTGGGGTGCCTGGACTAGGCCCAGAGAGCATGCTCCTGGGCACGCTGACCGAGGCCCCAAGGGCGCCACTGCATGGCGCCCTAGTGGGTGAGCAGGCACCGTGACAGACCCAGCGCCAGACCCGCAAGGGCTGCAGCCACTCAGCCTCCCTGCCTGGGGGCATTCCTACCATCTTGAAACAGCCTGGCAAAACCTTGCCAGGTTCTCCTTGGGCTCACATTTTTCTGTGCCCATTTCAGATGGAATTCTATCAGTACCAGGGCTGGGGGCACTGCGGGGTCCTGGACGATGAGAGTGGTTCAGGGGCTTCTTTCTTTCACCCACACGTGCGTGTGCCAGCCACAGCACACGCCAGGGGCTCTGCAGACATACTGGCTTGTGGGCACATCCAGGCGCAAATCCCACTCTCAGAATCACCCTTCCACCAGGGAAGGCTACGAGGAGATTTTATTAGGGGCAAAAGTGGAGCGGGGAACCACAGTGCGATCAGTAGGCAGGCGAGAAGGGAAGGCCACGACTTTCTGGGGAATGAAGTTTAGTTGGTTTGCTCTGATACTAAGGAAACCATGACCTGGTGAAAAAATCCAAGCAGGACAATTTTAAGTAAATGCTGTAGCTCACCAGGAGGGTATTGCTGGACTGTGTAGGATGCCGGTGCTGCAGAAGCCAGGGGGCCTGAGAAACGCCTGTGTCCAGAAGCCGCATGCTCAGCCCCAGGCTCCCACAGGCCCCTTACGGGCTCAGGGTGGGACCCCAGCCCCAGAGATTCCAGGAGACTGAGAGCCACCCGCTGCACTGCCCACTGTGGACACGGAAACAAGAGACCCAGGTCACGGTGCCTGCAGCCACACAAGGGGAGCTTGGGCTGCAGCGAGGAGGGCCCCCTTGCTCACTTGGGGGTGCTTCTATTTTGGCAAAACCATGTCACCCTTCATGGTCAATGAGTGCTGTCAACTTAAATGTGACTCTTAGAGTCAGTTACAAGTAATTCTTATCTGGGGCTTCATGTGCATTTGAAAGCTATCAGTATCAGGATCGAGAACTTCAGCATTTTGTTCTCACATGTCTGATTATCAGGGAAATGGCGAATTCAACACTGAGAAGGCCCACTGGGTTGTTGTTCTTGTCTTAAAGCGTAATGGGGATGGACTGGGGTTGTCACAGATGAGCTCTAAATGTCCCTGAAGGTCTCAGGTGTTCAGAGGGAAGGTTTCAGGGAGGTGACAGGATTGCGGCTGTGCTCATCCGCAGCTTGTTCCGCACGTGAGCTCGTGGCCGGCCTCCTGCATGTGCTGAGAGGCCCGACCCGCAGGCCGCATGGCTGGGAGGTGCCTTCTTGCTCGCAGCCCTCCCCCGTCCCACTCGGCTTCCTGGGGCGAGCAGCTGTCCCCCTCCGCCAGGCCGCTCTGCTTGCCAGCCAGCCTGCCACGGACCACAGACAGAGACCAGGAGCCAGGCTCCTCTAGGCTGCGGGTGTCAGACAGCAGCCTAGCAACAGGACAGGCCAATACACTGGTCTAGTGTCCTGGGGTAGGGGAGGAGTAGGAAGGAGGGGAGGACGCAACTAGAGGCTGTACTCAGAAGTGAGGTAAACCAGACCCACACCTGTAAATATCGTATTGTCTCCCTAGTGTAAGAGGCTGAAGGAAGAAATAAAACCTGAAAGGTACATAATAGATATAATAAAACAGAAAGACATGGAACTGAGGGGTTAAACAACAAAGAGAGAAAATAAAAAAGGGAGGGGGAAACGTGCATGTATACACACAGGATGGCCAGGGTGCTGCACTGAACATCTCCGTCCATCTTCTGAAAATAGCAGTGAAGGCATAGAATGTTCACCTGACTAACTAACTCTACACTGAAAGCTGTGATCCGAGCAACTGCATCGAGGACAGGAATGCGTAACACAAAAACTATGCTTGAATGTCTGTCATCTTGGTCTTCTAGATATGTACCCTTTCTAATGCCATATTACTATAGTCAATCAGCTATTCTTTGTTTGAAAATCTATACCATGTATGTTGCTCAGTTTCTTTCTTTGTTTCTGATTTTTGTTCTTGTTTTGCGTTTACTTTCCAAGATAAAATTAAATTTAAAAAGTGGAGAAAAAAAAAAAAAAAAAAAAAAAAAAAAAA